>CM035426.1:153851570-154004070 GCA_020310875.1 Ceratopteris richardii | reverse complement strand
TGTATCTCTATATTTTCTCTTTCTCTCTCTTTCATATCTCTTTTATCTCCCTTTCTCTCTCTTATTCTCTATCAATAGAGAACAAAACAATCACTTACATCGATTTAATTTTTTGAATCGCTATCGTCAAAGCTCAATGAACGTCGTCCCTCATCAAAATCCAAAGAATCAATGCCGAAAAGCTCATGCAAAACCAGAGAGAAAAGAAATTAAAAAACAAAAACATAGAGAAAGAGAAAGCGTGAAAGAGTACACGCATCACTTACCAAGATTACCGATCTAGAGAGAGTGTGTGTGAAGAGAGAGGGATCTATGTGCATGTGCAGAAGACAATGCACATCACATGCAAACTCGATAGGACCAGTACTCAGTTCAAAATGCACAAAATATTGAATTTTTGCTCTCGGGTCATGTTTTCATAAAAGACGCCATCGATATAGGCATTGGTATGAGCATTAGTAATTGCCAGTAAATTACCGATGCTAATATTGACACCTATATGGGTGCCGATATCGACACCTATATGGGTGCCGATACCGACACCTATACCGCCACCCCCTGCATATACTGACACACAATTTTTAATGGCTATACTGATGGTCAAGTGACTGTCAATATCCCTAACATGATCTATTCAGGCATTTCCAATGATCATATTGATGTCAGGGCCTGACTGTCAGTATGGACAACATCGGTATGCTTCTCATATGTTGTAGTGTTCAGGATTAAATAATGAAAATGAAATTGAGATCATAAACATTAAAAATATTACCAACGAAGATCAGAGTGAGATAATACAATGATCAATTATATATTATGGGAGCCTCTTTTATCATGATTGATATGAATGCTAACACCTTTTCAGCCTTAGTATGTTGATCAAAGCTACAGAGTAAATCTTCCAATGACTCTTTTAAGATTCACTATAACAAAGGAGTCATATTCGCCCTTATACTGATTCAAATGCACACGGAGAATTTTCTTGCGATGTCAATATAAGTGTCAGTGTGATAAAGTGGGCATGAGCATTGGTATGAGCAATGTATAAGTATCAGTATGCCTTCAGTACCCCCAATATAAGCATCGGTATGAACACCGATACTTTTTCATCGGTATAAGCAGTGCTATGGACTTGCAAACCGACGGTATAAACATCGATACAAGCATCGGTATCAAAAGTACCGATATAAGCATTAGTATGTCCTTGGGCAAAATCATCGTTATAAGCATTAGTATGGCCCTAGGCATAACAATACTCATACTAGCGCCCATACTGACAATCATATCTGCAAAATTCTTTTTGGGTGGAGTGTATTGTCTCTTATTGCAGCAACATGACAATGTTTTTGTGTAGCAAAGGACAATACACTCTACCTAAAACAAAATGGAGTACATGTGCATGTACTATAGTGGTTGCTGATTTAGGGTTTAGATGACCCGCAACCAAAACAAGATTCCATAAAGCAAAACACATTGTCGAGCATAAAAGAGATATGTAGGAGTAGAAGATATACCTGAAATGAACCATCATACCAAGGAATTGATTTTATGGTTGTGCAACTTGAGCCCTCCAAGATCGTTGTTTCGTGTGAATGCAATCTTTAGATACCTCATGCATCCAATAGGTGTCTGAAACTCCAAAATTACCTTCTTCACTTGTTGCTCTTCCATCTTGCCAAGCACCCAAGGAGCTCTTTGTAGTGGCATTGTTCTATTTGGCTTGGTAATTGCCCACAACTCTTGCATACAATCTAGCTCTTCCAAGTCCTCCCTTTGTGTCTTGCTTTCCTTCTTTTTGATCAATGTGTTCTAGAGCATCTCTCCCATATTCTTGAAAATATGGATTGGGTCCACCAAATGATTGATCAATATCTCAGTCCAATATATATTTTTATATATATTTGATTATATATACTAAAATTAAAGCTAAAATCCAATTATATATATATATATATATATATATATATATATATATATATATATATATATATATATATATATATATATATATATATATATATATATATATATATATATAATTTGAAAATCCTAGCTTTGTTCATATTTAATTATGTATATTAATATTTATCATAGCATCCTCGTTCTTTATATATTTAATTATATATACTAATTTTAATTTTAAAATCTTAATTTCTTATATATTTAATTATATATAGTATATTTGATTATATATACTAATTTATTTTTCTAATTTATACATATATTTGATTATATATATATTAATATTAAACCTAAAACTTTCTTTTTTATATATTTAATTATATATATTTATTTTAATTAAAAAATCCTAACTCTTTTCATATCTAATCATGTATACTAATATTTATCATAGAATCGTAGCTCTTTACATATCTAATTATATATACTAATTTTAATCTTAAAATTTTAATTTCTTATATATTTAACTATACATAGTACATTCAATTATATATACTAATTGTTTTCTTAATTTTGATATAGCTTTGATTATATATATATTAATATTAAACTTAAAATCCTATTTTTTCATATATTTAATTTTATATATTTATTTGAGTTCGAAAATCTTAGCTCTTTCATATTTAATTATGTACACTAATGTTTATTATAGAACCCTAGTTTTTTATATATCTAATAAAATAAAAACTTTAACCTTAGAATCCTAATTTTTTATATCTTTAATTATACATAGTACATTTGATTATATATACTAATTTTTCCTACTTTTTATATATATTTGATTATATATACTCTATTTTTATATATTTAAATATATAAGGTCCTAGCTCTTTTCATATTTAATTATGTCTACTAATATTTATCATAGAACTGTAATTCTTTATATATCTCAAGAACCGGCTTGATGATAGCCAATTGCCATGGAGTTTCAATTGAAGAGGAGCTCTCACGAGAGGATGATGACATGGCACAGAGAGTCGACCGAATGGAAAAGGAGATCGAGAAATTGCGAGAGATGACTGGTAGACATGATGACCAAGCGGGTAAGGTAGTGGAAGAGTTCCACCTGGAACTAGAAAGAATGAAAAGTGTCCAAGCAGAGAGTGATGAGAAAGTTGGACGGGTAGAAAAAGAGAATGCAAAGCTGAGTAGCAAGCTCGGTAGGTGGATGAATCGGAAAGACGGTGAGATGCGAGGACAGGAAGAGGACCCGAGAACGAGGAAAACGGAGGAAGAGCTGAAAGCGGTGTTGGATAGGTTGGATGCGTTCGGAGCAGAGTTAGAAAGAACGAAGAATGAATTGTCGAAGAAGGTAGATGATCTGGATGAAGAAAATATGAGTAGAATTTGGGAGGAGAGGTCGATTCGAGAAGAGGTTGAAAAGTTGTCTGGCCAAGTCGGGAAAAGCGAGGAGGTTCCTTTGGAAATAGAAAGAAAGATGAGCCATTTAGAAGAGGAGAAGAAGAAAATGTGGGTTCGGTTCCATCAAGTGGATGATGAGATTTTTCGACTCCAAGGCAGTGATGAGCGAAAAGAAGAAGGGATAAGGGATTTAGCTTTGAAGCTCGAGGCATTAAGAGGTGTAGTAATGAATGGTGGCCTTCCAGACCGTATCGCCTGGCTAGAGGACAATATCAGCAAGCTGTCGAATCATGTGGAATCTCTGCGAGGCAGAGGTTGGAGATGAAAAAAATAGACGAGGCAATGGATGTTGGTGAGGACGGCTGTAGTTTGACTAGGGTTTGCTTTGCGGATTACAAGTCTGAGATGTGAGGACGGATGGACCAAGTCTGTTGTACGCTTAGGATTGAAGTGACACTTTTAGAGGTTTCAGGTCGACGAGGTGGTTAGTATGTGCGGGTTTTGCGAGGACGGGTTGACCATGGCATTAGTGGCTGGATTTTGGCTTGAGTAGCAGCAGAGAGGAGATATGTCTTATTGGGATGTCCACGGGGGGATATATGTGTGTGTGTCGTGATTGGTTGGGTTGGGAAAAATTCCTTTCTTTTGTCTCCTAATTCTCGAGATGCGGGAATGAAAAGAAAATGAAAAAATATATGTTTGTGTATGTGTGAGTGTGGCTACGCACCTATGTGGGCCGATATGTGGGTGGACCCACTTTGGCCGGGTGGTCAAAGCCACGAGCCGACGTCGGTTTCGCATAGGGCTAGCTGTCTGTGTGTCGTGTGCTGCGTTGGGTTGGTAGATGGGTGGAACAAACTCGATCGGGTGGTCGAGTCCACGAGTCGCATCCAGCTTCAGCGTAGGCCGGCAAGTGTGAGTAAATATGTGAAAAAAAAATGATGAAAAAAAATGTGGAAAAAAATGAATGAGAAGAATTCCTCGCTCGAGGGGGGACATAAGAGAGGTGAGAGAGCATGATGCTCGGATGGGAATATCTGTGTTTGTGTTGTGGGGATATGGGAATGTGTGGACTCCCGATGAAACATGTCAAATTGAAGCTTAAGCTCAGCTAGGGTTTTGGTTGCGATGTGTCTATGGAAAGCTTGGACTTGAGGAATCCAATCGTGCTAGTTGCATTGTTTGTCTGCAAACCTTCCGGAAGTGTTCAGTTTGGCTCTTAGGTGGTGCAATGACTTGTGAAGTTCGGAATCGCGTCGACGATGAGTGATCTTGTTAGAGTGAGCTCGTGTTAGGCTTGAGTAGTCCTTATCGTGTATCCATCAAGTTAGAGTGGTGTGGTGGTGACCTAGCATATGATCTAGTCGACGAGCAAGAAAAACAGAGAGATAGACAGGAAGGCAAGTGTGAATAGGAAACCCTAGGTTGAAGAGGCATGAAAAATAAACAGGATGACTCGATTGGAAATGGAAGAAGAATTGGGGGGAGGTGGCGGTATAGCCTCGAAGGTAGGAAAAATGAAATTCAAGGATGGTACTTGCTTACATATATAAGCTGTGTGTAGAAAGTGTGTTGATATGTGGAATAAAGATGTGTGACGTGTTGAATGAGTAGTCGAGAAGAGTGACGAGAGCGAATGTGGACATGTCTTCTGTTTGCATGTATGTATGTTGTGTGTGACGAGAATGCATGTGTGACACGGATCATGATGTGTGTGCCGAGTATATATGTGTGATGTGGATGATTGTCTTTCCATTTTGGTTGTAGATGTTATTGTGATTTGATGAAGAAAGGTTCTAATGTTTTAATGAAGTTGTAGACAGGTAGACATGTCGGTGAAGATGCGAGAAGATGGACAAAGATGGTAAGTGAAATGATTGGATTTTGATACTGACCGATGATTGTATGAGTATGATTGCAGGTGCTACATTGAGGAAGAAGAAAATAGGCATACAAGGTAAAGATTTGTATTTGATTGACTGATGATCCCATGTCGGAACTGGAGTGCAGGTAGCATATCGCTCGTCGAGGACGACTTCGCAATTAAGAAGAGGGGAGTATGTTAGCTTAGAAAACGGTTGGTTTTTATGCACTAATGTGGTTCTATTTGGCCAGGGAAATATGTTTGATTGCAGGTATTTGAAGAGTTAATCAATTGGATGAAAGATATTTGCAAACTACATGGCTACATCTTGTTCAGAGGGGAATGCCCTTGGTGTTTGGAGTTCAAATTATGGAAAATATGAGCATGTTTAGGATGCAATCATTTGTGTTGAGCAGATGCAGTTGGGGGAGAGCCCATTCAGATTCTTGCATTTCTTGTTTATGTATTGAATGCCTATTGTCATGGAAGCTTGGTGAGTGAAGGCCACAACCATTTTGAGGCCATGTATGCAAGTTGTGGCTTGATCATAGAAACCTATAAGTTTTCAATAAGCTTCAGATTAGGGACGTTGCGGGTTGGAATGCACTTATGGAAGATTGCACAATGAAAGTGCCAAACAATGATTGTTATTATCTGATGTTGTTCTTAGATGTGCATTAGTGGTTATGTATGCAAAGTGTGGTGCCATTGAGAAAGCTTCCAGAGTAGTTGAGAAACTTCCTAGTGTCAGTGCTAGTGTCGTGCCTTGGTCATCGCTAGTTGCAGGCTATGCATTAAGGGGTCAGTGTATGGAAGCATTAGAAAGTTTTAGGGGGACACTCAGGATAAGGCGATCCTTTGACCATAATTTCCTATACATGCATTTACCAGGGCACAAGCCTTACAAACAGCTAAACTAGTTGAGAGCCAAGTGAGTCAGGTGAGCCTAGTAAGAGAAAAACAAGAACATGGAAGGATACTAGGGAGAAAGCCAATCATATTTCTCGCATCACTTCAGGAGAGCCACCGTAGGGAGTGTCTGATGAATTGCCCAATGCTTATCTGTTCAATCTAGAAGTTGTTCCTAAATGGGCAAATAATTTGGTACCAGTCCTAACCTTTGGACCTACAAATAAGAATGTGAAGACGAACAAGGATGAAATTGTACGATCACAAAAATATCAAATATTGGTAGGAAGCATGTACAAACAAGACACCAAAGGTGTTCTATCTTGTTGTGTCAAGGACGATGAACACAATAGTTGGTTGCAACAAGCCCATGAAGAAGTTTTAGGAAATCACTATTCTAAACAACGAACATTGCAAAATCTAAAACGTTTAGGAGTGTATTGGCCTAGTATGGATAAGGAAACTCATGAGTGGATCAAGAATTGTCCAGTGTGCTAGAGGAGACCCTATGCAGCATGCAACTCTTTATCACGTATCAATAATTCCAGATTGGAGTGCTCCATTGGTAGAATTTATGAGATCGAGAACATTACCCAATGAGGCTAGTCTAGCAAGAAAACGAAGCATGGAGCAAGAGACTAAAGATTATGTCTTAGTAGGAGACAACTTATATCAAAGAGGCAAGGATGGCTACTTGAGATTGTGCGTTCATGAATCTAACTATTTGAAAATCTTAGAGTCTGCCCATAGTGGTGCTGTAGGCGGACACTTTGGTTCTGACCGAGTAATTAAGACCATTCTATTCTCAGGACTTTGGTGGCCCACTCTTCATATGGATGCACATACCTATGTGAAGAAATGTGACACATGCCAACGTGCCCAGTACCCAATAAGAAAAGATGAAATGCCTCTGAGACCAATGATGGGAGGACGCGCATTCTCGAAGTGGGGTATAGATTTTGTAGGTCCTATCAACCCCCTAGCTAGGAACTCCCATGCCCAATACATTATTGTTGCCATGGATTACCTCACAAAGTGGGTAGAAGTCAAAGCCACAACAAAGAACGATGCTCAAACTACAGCTAAGTTTTTATTTGAGAACGTGTTCACGAGATATGGACTTCCAATAGAGTTAGTAAGTGATAGAGGAACACACTTCTTGAATGAAGTCATTGAAAATCTCCTCCAAGAGTTCTTGGTGATACATAAGAAGTCTCCCCCCCTATCATCCACACGCTAACAGACAAGCTGAGAGCACAAACAAGATCATATGTAATGTATTGACAAAATTGGTAAATAATAAGCGCTCTGATTGGGACAAACAACTTCATCATGTTGTTTGGGCCTATTGAGTTGCCTATAAAACGGTACCCAATGCCACCCCATTTCAGATGGTCTTCGGACAAAATGTTGTGCTACCTTTGGACTTCCTAATTCCAACTTTAAAAGTAGCACAAGAGCATGATTGGAATGGACACAAGTTATCATCTAGGATCTTTGATCTAGAGCAGCGGCAGACATCTATGCTGCAAAGAAAAGGCAAAAGGCATACTTCAATGCACATATCAAAGATAAAGGACTGAGAGCGGGAGACCTAGTGTTGGTTTATACCCTAAAGCAAAAATTCCCGTAAATTGGAAAAAAGAGGATATGGACCCATGATCATTAATAGAATTTCCACTAGCAGTGCAGTTCAATTGGCCACACTAGAAGGTGATATCCTGCCAAACTATATCAGTGGATGTCGAGTCAAGCTATATCAAGAACCTCTTACAGAGGATATGCTAGAGAGACTAAACACTGCTAAGAAGCGAAAAGAAGAAGAGTTACGGGTTAGAGAAGAAGCACAGGAAGAGGCTAGAGAACACATTATGAGAAATAAGCTAAGGCACCTAGGCCTAGATCTCAATCTTGAGGCCCCAAGATACCACATGACCATGTGTAAAACATTTAGTGCAATTGCTTCTCAAATAATTGATCGACGTCCCTTTGTGACCATAGCGGTAGGACAAGGGAAGAATGCAAGGACTATGAGAGCATTGATTGACTCAGGTGCAACAACTAGTACAGTTAGACTTTCATACTGCCAAGAACTACAGTTGAACATCAATTCCATTGAAGCCTATCTCATAGGATTAGGAGGTGTGGAAACCCCCTGTTTGGGCGAGGTAGAGCTTCCCATCTATCTTCAAGATGTTCCAATGAGAGTAAAAATGCTAGTGTGTGAAGATGAGGACCTTACGGAACCACTTGTCCTAGGTCAAGACTGGATCTATGACCATGCAGTCAACTTAAACCTTAAAAGCCAACTTCTTCAAGTTTGGGTACAAGAACAATGCATTACATTAGAATTAGACAGTTGCATGCTCACAAATCTAGAGGTCACACATGCTCTTAGTTCTTCTGAAACTAATCTTCGCAAAGAAAAGGTTGTGTGGGTCAATAGCCCTACGAAGCAAAAGGACTCAATTATGGAAGCACACGCTCAAAGGCCCGCAAACCTCTCTTCTTCTTCATAGACTAATGCAAGCATAACTCGACCAAAGAGGCAAGCAAAAAAGATGTTTGCTATGTCAACTAGACAGACAGAATTCAAGAAGAAAGAAGCTCAGGGCATGAAGGAGATGTGGGTACGAAAAGGAGAACAACCACCAGCTTTACCACAACCATTCCCATCGAAGCAATCTAACCATGCTAAAAGAAGCACCAAGAAATGAGGACAAGCTCAATCCCAAGGTCTCCGACAAATTTGGGTACCAAAGCAATTGATGACAACCGACCATCATAACATACAAATTTGGGTGCCAAAGAAATTAGTTGCAGCTCAACAAGGGCGATTAAAAATGTGGGTACCTAAGGCACTCTTACATGCACAAAACCATATGATCTCCCTCGCGAGAAAAATCTTAGCAAAAACACCACGGAGAAGCAAGATTCCAAACCGAGGACAGAGACCAAAAGAAGATAAAATCATCTCCTCACTGGTAGTAAAAAGACAACCAAAAAGGGTATGGGTGTGGAAGCCAAAAGTACCAATAACTTCCACAGATCCAAAGAGCCAACCATGTTGGGTACCAAAATTCAGAAACCACCCAAAGATAAAGAAAGAAGAGCTTATGTCTATAGGGCCAAAGAATATCCTAAAATGGATCCCTATAAGAAGGATTACATCATTTCAAGATCCACTGGCTACCTCCAACAAAGACTGCTTCAACATCCACCAGCAACATTGAAAACTCGACGTGCAACAACCATGTGCCTTTGGCATAACCTTGTCTTTTGCACCATTCAGGTCATGCATTTCCAAAGTATGCATTAATATAGGGCAACATTACACATCCGTGCATAGACACAATTGAGGATCCTAGGCACATGCGATACATCTGACATATGTAAAGTATTTTATTGATGCTAACAACTTTTTTTCTTGTTTTACTCCATTGTCCAAAAAAAAAGGGAAGGTAGAGGAAGAAGACGAGAGAAAGAACGGGATTGTGTGTTTGAAAAATCAACTATGGAAGACAAGCTGATGGTCAATCACCATGATGTAAGTACAACATGAAGAGTTGAAGATCGACAAAACTTTCACCATGGTAAGAATTGTATGCTTCAACAACAACATATCCATGATTGATTAGGAAACCTCTTCCTCGGCATACCCTTGAGAACTTAGCTCAAGACCCAACTTCTTGCACCATAATTCTTCCAATGCATTTCCCAAGTATGCATGCATAGGGCTACATTACAAGGCCGTGCACAAGGCACATTCTTCTTCCAACCCATGCACTAATGCACTTACCCATCAGTCATTATAGGTCACGAGTACTCGGTATGGAAACTAGGGAAGCCATCTTTGGAAGAACCAGAGGACATCAGGGTGACAACAACAAGAGCCAGGAGGCAATCCACCACGAGAGTTGCTCATAATCAACATTGACAACCTCTTTTGAGTAGCTCACAATTTTTGAAAGCTCACACAGACACCATCAAGATGAAATACAAGGAAGATTTCCATACAAAGGTAGCAATGACAAAATGACGAACCAGACAACTTCCCAAGCTACAATTGGAAGATGGACCACTCTTGTGGATACATGATGGACACTACCTCTCCACACACTACATGGAACAACCACTACAACAAGGGTCTGTCTAGGATGACAGACTCTAGAGGGGGGAGTGTTGATAGTCAAGGTCACACACAAGAAGCGAAGCACATCACTAAAGTGGGCACACAAGAAGAAGGAGCATGTAGGGAGCTCCAAGAAGCACATGTCAAATTTTCAAAAGAAATCCCTATAAATATAGTGACTTTTGTCATTAAAAACCATTGCAAATACCATTTTCCATTTTTACAACTCCATTTTCTTCAAGCCGAGGAGTCCTTGAGCTTGAGGAGTATTAGAAGTATCATCCTACCAATTTTCATAATTTTTAGATTTTGTTTGAGTCCCCAAATAAGCCTCGGAACCTATTTTTAACTAGGCCAGACACTAGGTCTGGACAGAGCCAAAACCACTCAAAAACTATAAAAAGAGCTAGAAAGCTCATTTTAGGGGCTACCTTGTTGTAGATTTCAGCTTTGTAAGAGAGTTCTCTTGTAATCAAAGTCCTTCCATTGTTCCACTCTTTGCTCTTACCTTGTGCACGTGTGTGTATGTGTGTACATGCTCGTATGCTTTCACTCACGCACTTGTGCACCTCACTTGCTCTTGGTCTTCATACCAGCCCTCACATCTCCACGGATTGACATTTATGAGGTGAAGCTCCTCACGTTGGTACTCACCATTGTGCTAGAGTGACACATGCACACACACATAAACATACATACACACATGCACATACAATCATACACACATATAGTTACACACATACATATACACACACATACACATACACATACACATAGATGTACACAGATATACACACAATACACGTACACATCTTCCAAGAAGATCCTAAGGTCTTTGACTATGAATGAACCTAAGGTCATGATGTGTATTAGGGATTCAAAGAAGTGTGATCTCATCTGTAGGAATTTTAACCCAAAGGAGCATTCATACCATTTATATAGACACATCTAGTGACTCAGAAGGAGACTCAATCATGGCCTCTGAAGAAATGCATAGTTGAGTGCCTTTGGTAGGGCTCATGTCTATGATAGAAGGTGAGTATAAAAAATCCCTCCAATATGCTTCTACTAATGTGCACGGACTACCTATCTACCCAAATGGCCTCAATAGTTATGTAGCAAGAATTAAGGACTCTATAGACTCAAAGATTGTGCCAAGACTGACTGTAAAATATGAAGGAGGATTTTACATGGATAAAATAGGACACATATACGTAGTGATTGATCACCTAGAGGGAACAAATGAGAGAAGAGAAGTCGAGGAACATGAAAATCATGCTAGACCCGATAGTGGAGAAATGGTGACCACTCCTAGAGGAAAGTCAATAATAACCAATGTGTAGAGAGGATATCAAATCCCTGAGGATGATGACTTGATAGACATTTTTATGGTAAGTGGACTTAACAAATTGCTACAAGCCACTCCACCCATATGGGGAGAAGGCATCAATCTTGCCATTATCTATGATCTACAAGATCTAGAAGACTTGTCGAGAGCTACCTACTTGGACGAAAATAAAAGGAGATATTCATCTATTGATGACCTTGACAAGTTTAGATTGAGATATTTAGGGTTTTCATTGTTCCCTCCCAAAGACCAGGAGACCTCTTCTCAAAACCCTCTTAGGACACAACAAAGTAATGAGAACCCATCCTTAGGGAAAACAAGTTAAAAAAGTGTGCTAGTTAGGCCACACATGCACTTCTCAATGCGAGGAACCAATCCCGACTATCGAGAAGAAGTGGAAATGCAAATAGGGCACCCTTCGCAATGAGACCACCACAAGGTGGAGGACCAGCAATACAATCTGCACATCCTACTATCCCTATAGTTCTTCGACCATCGGAGCCAGGTAGAAGAATAAGGCCTATTCAAGTAGCTAAATGCATGTGAAATTGTTATGATGGTTTTGAAGAGCCATATGATCACATAGTTGAATTCAAGCAAGTGCTACATGCAAAATAGGTGGATGATTTCTTTTTACAATATGAATCCTTTGGTCTCACCCTTATCAGAATAGCCTTGACTTGGTTCCAACCTTTGGATCCCAAGGATTTATAAACATAGAGCAATTTTTTCGGGAATTCATTCGTGAATTCATTAGGAGGAGTATCAAACACAAATCCTCTTCCTTAATCCATAGCTTCAAACAAACTCCTAATGAATTCGTAAATTTAGCAACTTGACAATTCAATCAATATGTAGAAAGATTCCCCTTGACAAAGAGACCCTCTCAACATGATATCTCTATTCTTAGATGGCTTGATCAATGGGACTTTAAGAACCTTAGTTTATGTGAAATGATTGCAGAAATTAAGTGATTGTCTAAGGGAATGCATAGACTTGGAAGATAACCTAGCAGATCACTTGAAAATCCCATAGAATCCCACAAAGTCTAAAGATACTTCTAGTAATGCAACCTCCCAAACCAGCAACGTAGAGGAACTTGCAGACTTGGTGGCTAAGAAACTAGGTGTCCAAGAATAGAAAAACTACCAGAACCCTCCCTCGAGGGTACTTATGCTACGAAGATGTATGCATTGTGGGGGGGGGACCACCCATCTCATACTTGCATATAAGGAGGACTAGTTCCCCCACAACCCTATCAATACAATAGGCAATAGGCCCAAGGACCTAGTTTATATTGTCATATTGAACAAAAATATACTAACCATTGCACTCAAAATTGCCCTATCAATAGACAATCGAGACCATACACATACCCCCCTAAGAGATCAAAGTAAAGAGGTACCTAGATATGCCCCATATCAAGGATCACCCATGGCACCAAGGCATTATGAATGCCAAAATACAATCAACCTCAACTGATACTAGGGAAGCAACCCCCACATCTTCAGAAGGCAATGCCCGTGAAGTATGCAAAAACAAAAGAAAATCTTGAGAGATCTATTGTGCTCGCCACCCCATTGACGAACTCAGATAACCTTAGTTTGGGATTCGATCAAATTTGGGGAGACTACTAGTCTTACTACACTAGTCTCATGGAATATGAACATGCCTTTGAGCAACACTATTATGGACATGAAGGTAATGAGAATGTGTAGGGACTAAAATATGCTAACCTTATGTGCACAACTCCAAGGGTCCTAGTTTCAAGCACACTACAATGAAACCCCCTTATGGACCCTTGGCAAGACCCCCTACACTGAGAGGACCATGTTACAGATGTGGAGGAAATCATTTCATTAGGGAGTGCACAATGGCATACCACCCACCACCCCATGGGTCTAGAAAGGGTATTTGATTGTGGCAAGGAATATTTGTTCAAATATTGCTCAAAAAACCCTAACAAAGTCTCACCCACGACACAAATCAATGTAGTTAAGGTGATAGAATCCTCAATGTGGTTGAAAGCATGAGTCTAAGATAGAAACACAATCTAGTCTAGAGCAACATGAAAGAATCTATCCAAGAGGTGATCTTGAAAAAGAAAGACTCAAAATCCTCAAATAATTTACTGAGATTGCTCATACCACGCTAGAAGAGGCAACACCAACCCTCCTAGAGACTAGAATATCCGAAGAAAAATTTTAGAGATGTGTGGAAACTTTCAATTCACACCCAAGGAAGAATGATCAAGCCAAGGAGATTAAAGAAGAGTTAAGTAATAAAAACGATGACAGAAATTCTTTAGTTCTTGAAGTAGAGGCTAATTGGCCACATGACCTTTGGGCTAGAGTCCAAGAAGATAGACAGAAGAAGAATGAAAATGAAATCCATCCTTTTGAAGAGTAAGATTCCTCTAAGAATCAACTTACAATGGAACCAGATGTGAACTATGAGGAACCATCTAACCTAGATCACATTAGAGAGGAAGTGATGATCCTGACTACACTTTGCAACTAGACTAGAGAATACAAACAAAGGTCCAAATTTTTTCATGCACCCATGATAAGGGGGAAGGAAAAGAAGTTGCCAAAAGAAGCCTCGAACACTTTGCATGAATTGAAAAGAACCAAAGTTCAATGTTCTTTAACTCTAGAAGATTTGCTACAAATTAAACCTCACATTTTGAGAAAATTAGCAAAACACTTAAATTTGGATGAAAAAAACCAATCAAGAAAGAAGAACAAGGTGGAAAAACACCTAAGTTAAAATTCTAGTAGATAAAGTGGGAGAATTCAGTGTGGGAGATGAAGGAAATACATGGATCCTAATCACATTTTGAGGGTACATGACCAAAGCCATTCTAGACACAGGAGCTAGAGTAGGAATAGTGACCAAAGAGATATGGGAAAAATGGGGAAAATGAGTTGTACGACCATCTCGAATGAAATTACAATTGGAAGACTGTCATGTCAAAAGATTGTTAGGAGTACTCGAAAAGTTAATCCTGACTACTTGAAAGTAGACTTTGAAAACACCTTAGCTATCTTTCACTTTGGAAATGCAAGAAATCATGAAATGATGTTAGGATGGCCATTCATGAGACAACTAAAGGTAGTACAAGATTGGGGATGAGATGCATTGTATCTCCAAGATCAAGGTACAACTACAAAAATAAATTTGCCATCTTTATCATGGAAACCTGTACATAAAGAAGAAGATGTTGTGTCAATCCATAGTGTAGGGTCAAGCGATCAATCTTGGATGAATGAGGATTTCCCATCTTTATAATGGAAACCTGTACATAAAGAAGATGATGTTGTGTCAATCCATAGTGTAGGGTCAAGCGATCAATCTTGGATGAATGAGGATGCTCAACTATGGATTTGTAAGGTAGCAAAATGAGATGAAGAAAGATTACAATCTTGGCCAGTAGGACATGAAAGCTAGAGACCAGTGGAAGAACTTGCCTGAGTCACATGGATGGATGGAAATCTTAGCCACCTTGGATGTATGCGTAAAGGGTATTGACCATGAACGAATGTGTAGATGAGGAAGGATATGATTTAAGTTTGTACATGCTAGTACTCCAAGAAGTTGAGGCAAGAGAAATCATAGAAAAATAATGGAAAGAGGATTATGAGAGCATAGAGGTGGACCTTGAGTTTAACTTAGAGGAACAATACATAAAGGCGATAGAAGGGGAAGATACCAAAGAAAACAATAAAGTATTGGCCATACAAGAGTACCAATGAAACCCTAGAAGAGAGGGACATGAAATTGATGAGGAATTACTACATGAACAATTTGAGATGCCCAAACATTTCAAAAGGTATGACGTGGAAGAGAGGAAAATAGCTATTCAAATGCCTAAGCGAAAGGCGTAGGAGGGAATAGCCTATGACAACAAGGAACAACCAAAAAGGTGATAGTGACCATGGAAGGCAAAGAAGAGTGATGCACATATATAGGTAAGGATGTATCTATAGAAGAAGAGCATGAACTAATAGAGTTGATCCAAGAATATAGAGATGTATTTGCTTCGACCTACAAAGATCTTAAAAGTGTGGATCCCTCTATTTTTTCTCATAGGATTCCAATGACTCCAGATGCAAAACCCTTGAAACAGAGACCTTATACATATAACGACATATATTTAGCCAAGATCAAGGAAGAAACAAATAAATTATTAGCGGCTCGATTTATATATGGAATTGAGCATACTGATTGGGTTTCACCTTTGGCAGTAGTACCAAAGAAAAATGGAAAACTTAGGGTTTTTATTAACATCAAAAAGGTTAATGAAGCCACCTTTCATGACAATTATCTTTTACCCATTACTAATCATATTTTGGAAAGGGTAGCACGCAAGGAAGTTTACAGCTTCCTTGATGGGTTCTCAGGTTATAATCAAGTAGCCATCACTACAGAAGATCAACAGAAGACCTCTTTTGCTACTGAATGGGGAGTATACGCCTTGAGGGTTATGCCATTTGGCTTAACAAATGCCCCAGCTACTTTCCAAAGATTAATGTGTCACGTGTTCAAGGAATTCCTTAGGAAAAACATGGAAGTTCATGTGGATGAATTGTGTACATATTCATCTCAATGTATTGCCCACATACCAAAAATAAGGAAAATATTCGACAAATGTAGGCAAAATAGATTTTGCTTAAACCCAAAAAAATGTGTATTCATGGTAAGACAAGGAGAGATCTTGAGATATATAGTGTCCAAAAATGGAATTTCAATCGATGAAGACGATTCAAGATCATGAAGGAAGTACAAGCTTTTATGGTTCATTGTGGATATTATCATAGATTTATTCAAGGGGACCAAAAGGATAGTCTACATCTCATCATTCATAGATCACCATACATGCTTCAAGACACATTGCTTGCTCTCTTGCTAGGTCTGCCAAGGTGACTCCTCAGATAATAGAGGGCGATAAAACTAAGTGGCAATCCCTCTCATCTTTCAGAGCTTTGTAGCATCGGACCCATCCATCCGACGAAGGTGCTTGATCCCATCCTGCACTTGGCAAGGCCGAACATATGAAAAAACTCTCTTGGGATACAATCACCAACATGAGTCCAATGAGGGGCTTCTGAAGTTGTGAGCTAGTCTACTCACAGTCTGGATGGTGCTTGAGACACTGAACGGAGGTAATGCCCCTACGCAGGCAAAACTCACTCTTGTGAAGCTGAGCCAAATGTTGAGCACTCTCCTCAAATAGAAGGGAGCTAACCATCTATAAGCTAGTTGCAAGGGAGTGAGCCGGATAACCCTTGGCCCAAGAAAAGTGAGAGAAAATCACCTCAATCTAATTAGTAAGACTCTCAACAATCTACACCTTCTTAGGAATCCATAATATCATGGGACCTCTACTATGCCCCTCCACAAGGGAAGCAACCATAGGGGCATGTCAAAAAAAGCAAGATCATGCAACAATGCAAGTCCTACCACCACAATCAAATAAAAAATCACTAACATAGGTGCAATCAATCTGGGAGAGTTTCATCCCTCCAATTAGACTCTCAGAGCCAAAGAAATGGAGGTTCTCCCTCTCTTTGATAAAGCCCGCACTATGCAATACATTGCACAACCTCAAATTCAAACATAGTCTCTTAAGTTGAGATCCATGTATGGTGATTTGGCTAGCCCCCTAATGATCATTAGGTGCCTCAATCATATTGAAGCCACCCACAACACACCAAGCATCAACAAAGGGAATATCATTAGTGATCTAGGACTAGAATGTGGCCCGAGCACTCACATGGTTCGTGGCATGCAAGGTCAAGAACCCATATCTCCCATCCTCCCACAATAAAATCATTGAAATGGCCTTGCCAAGAATAATCTCTCCTCTATCCACAATCGCCAATTCCGAGGCCTCCCCAATAGATATAGATACACCACCCTACAAGCCATTGGGTACATACCCTGTAGACCAAAAAGCCTTCCCATGTCTCAACAAAAGCTGCCTACAATCCCGTGTACGGCTCAAGGAGAGATGATGCTCTTGGATCATCATAATATCAATGGTTCCACCAATCAGATATTGGCAAAGCTCCTGTCATATGTGATATACTGTCATATGTGATATCTATAGTAAAGGAACTGAGGCCCACCCAATCCCTGAACGTTCTAGGAGAGAACCCTCATGGAGAAGAGGCAAATCAAGATGTTGTAGTAGCAATAAAACAAGCCATCTTCGAGGCTGGTTTGGATTATGAATAATCCCAATCCAAACGTCCTCGATATGAAGCTAGCTATTTTGGTAGAACCGTGCACAAACTGAGTGAAGTGGACTCACTAGCTGCCCATGCCTACTCTTGGCCGATCTCCTCCTCATGTATATACATATATCTAGGAGTATTTTGAGTATATGAAATGACATACAAAATAAGGTAACTCTCCCCTGTACTAGGGATGAACAAAAACTTAGTTGTACCCCATGCCCTAACAAAAATTTCTGTGAGATCAAGATCTCCGAGGTGGTGAGAAAACTCAAGATCCTGCACATGGACGAATCAAAGTGCCTCCCCAAGAAACCAATCTTGTTTTGTAGCCCCGCATAGAGGGAACGGGAAAGAAATGGCTAACTCCAAGGCTGAGCGGTTGTGGAAGGGAAGGGCCACAACATGAAACCTAACGAATGATGCCATAAAGTCCTACTACTTACCAAAAAATCTCACAAACTCATAGCCAAAAATCTCCCCCCATAGATGGTACCCAAAACACACTAGCGTCAGAGCTATAACACTCAAGAGTGATGCATCTCATGAAAGAGGGGGCAATGGAGAGTGATCCTCAAAGACCACCCATCTCACCAAAAAGTCACTATCAAGGGATCACTGAGGACAAGGAGGAGAAGTACCAAGCTATCAAGAGGAACTCGCAGAGGAGGAAGGTCCAAGAGAGGATATTGGTGTGGTGCAGACTGAAGAAGAAGGTCTAGGTGGATTCATAGAAGAGATGGGAATGTTCGCTGGGGATCCTTGCTCTGGCACCACACCAGTATCCATAGGACAGTCCTCCTAAAGCATGCCAAAATAGTTCCCCATGGGAATCAATCTCTCCTAGAGTGTCAGACATGACTACCATCCAAATTGTGGTGAACATCAAGAGTGTAGCCAACCTATGCCAAAAGTTGAGGAGGCAGTTGTGGCATCCGGGATGTCAAAATGGCGAAGATTCCCATCCTCCTCCTGAGGTGAGGAATCGGAGGGAGCCGAGGAGGGGGATGGTGGATGAGGCCTCTATGGAAGAGGTATCTAAGCTTGTTGCCCAAAATGTTGTCTGGTCGGTTGTCTAGTCCTCAAGGGGCAACCATTTGCAAGATGATCAACCTTGTGATAGGAACAATGATTCGAAACCACTATAAGGAATACGGGCGCATAGCGACGATTAAGGTGACAGAATTTCATCGCTATAAAATTGCAAAATGCATTGCAAGAAGCATCGAGCGTGGACCGTCGATTAAACGACGAGCCAAATGATATTTTTTTGACATGTGGTGTGACAGGATGTGCGATGCTCGCATAGAGCATCGTTAATGCGATGGTTTAAAAAAGCATCGCATAAGCGATGCTAAAAAATGTTGCTTATGCAATGCCAATTCCAGTGGTTTTTACGATGCCTTACCATCGCTTATAGTACGGTCTGTTGACACAAAAAAATTAAAACATTGGAGGCTCTTCAATCAGCATGTTCTCACATCTGATCGAAGACCTCTTCAACTTTCGCAATTGCGTGGCGCTTATGAGCTGAAACAAGTATATGCAGAATTGTTGTTTTGCCTAAGCTCTATCTTATTGTCCCTCTCTGTCTCTGTTTCTCTCTTTCTATGTCTTTCTCTCTTTGAATTCTCTCTCTCTCTCTCTCTCTCTCTCTTTATTGCAGGTTATTCAAGAAGCTAACCAAGCAAAAAGTATGGCTAACTATTGTAAGTACACTTTCCATTCTTTGTATATCATTTGAATCGTGTTATTTTCATTAGATAGCATACTCACACTTATTGATATGCACATATACACTTATACATGATGAAGATGCACGTTCACACATATACTTTATATACACATGCACATACACACACATATATACACACAGATACATGTGCACATACACTTACACATACACATGCATATGCACAAACATTTCTACAACCACATAAAAAGACTTGCATGCATGCATTATTGCATATATATATATATATATATATATATATATATATATATATATATATATATATATATATATATATATATATATATATATATATATATATATATATATATATATATATATATACATACACACATTAACATATACTAAAATACATGTATATGCACAACCACATGCACGCACATTCACATGAATGCACATGGATGCAAATGGAAATGCATCCACACGTGCATGCATGTTTCATACATATACACATGCATATACATACATTTGTATATGTTTATACAGATACACATACATATGCACAAATGTATATATACACACA
This sequence comes from Ceratopteris richardii, assembly GCA_020310875.1. Lineage (NCBI taxonomy): Eukaryota > Viridiplantae > Streptophyta > Polypodiopsida > Polypodiales > Pteridaceae > Ceratopteris > Ceratopteris richardii. The sequence continues at coordinate 153,983,981 of CM035426.1, read as the reverse complement.
CATACACATATATACACATATATATGCACATACGTACACACACATATACACATGCACATACATACATATACACATATACATGCACATACACACATATACACATACAATTACACATATACATGCACATACATATACACACACATACACATGCACATGCACATACTCATATACACACATATACACTTACACATGCACATACATACATATACATATACACACACATACACATGCACATGCACATACACATACATACACATATACAGTTACACATGCACATGCACATACATGCATATACACATATACATATGTACATAAATTCATATACACACACATATTGCACACATATACATGCACATACATACACACACATATTACACACATATACATGCACATACGTACACACATATGAATGAATTATATAATTAAAGTACTAAAACACATGCTTAATATAAACAATAATAACAATCAATAGAACAAAACTTTTCATTACCTAATACCATACACATAATTCAAAACATAAATGAAATGAAAAATGTATAGATTATATATATATATATATATATATATATATATATATATCAATGTAAATACATATAATCCAATGTCATAATCAAGAATCCTAATCATCATCATCATGATCATCCTGATCATCCTCATCCTCGAGATCATCCCTCCCGTGTCTATCTCTCTACCTCATCCATATCTGCCTCTCCATAATACTCCTGTATTACATATAACAAACATAAATAAGTAAAACAATTAAAACATTCATAAAAATAAAATAATTATATAAAATTTAATAATACTCACAAAGGCATCCGGATGATCTCACATATACTCGCTCAAATGCCGATATCCAAAATGTGTAGCATACTCGATCTCATGTTTTGTAGGATATCTGCCATAATCCTTTCGCTGCATTGAAACAAATAAAAAATATTAGTTTCTTGCATTTAAACTAAAATAAAAGATATACTCACAATAACACATGTACTTACAAATGTAGGTACAAAACCATGATGGCCCATTTGGCCTAGGTGCGATGTGTGGCCTGACTCAACTCTCTTCTTTGCAGCAACCTGTTTATTTAAGAAAAAAGCAATAAATAAATTAAATGTAAAAAATTACTAAAATATATGAAAATTATAAATATAAACTATTAATTTGTATACCTTCTGTTGAGGAAATGACTCCTGAAGACGTAGCTGTCTACGAAAAAACTGCCACGTCTCAGGTGGTATGTTAGGTCGCCTCTTATTTTTTTCCACCATACAATATCTCCTGTTAATTTAATCTCAAACAGAAAAACAAATCAGAATACGTACACATATATACACACACATACACATACATATACCCACATACACATATACATGCAAACATATATGCATACATATGTGCATACATATGTGCATACATATACACATATACATACATAGAACATAAACACACATATACATATCCACATATATACATACACACACATGCATGCATATACACTCATTCATACAAAATACATGAATTTATCCCACAATAATGTGTATTTGTGTATATGTGAATATGTGTGTATGTGTAAATGTGTATATGTGAATATGTGTGTATGTGTAAATATGTATATGTGAATGTTTATGTATGTAAATAATCAGATTATTAATATCAAATACCATTATTTGTAGATTCTGATCAATCAGATGGAACTCGACCATCGTCTCCTCATCTTGCAACGACTATATACTGTAAGTATATCAAACATTTAATTTTAAATATATTTGATGGATACATAACTTATATATTTTTTTGTTTCTTATTATAATCAGATTGTGATCAATCATAGGCACGCCAGCACCTCCTACCCATGCAATGACTTCACATGTGTCCTCCGATAGGAATTATGATGAATTTTATTATCAAGAGCATATTATATGTTGGTGTAACTCTTGTTATGGCATGTATCAAAGACCACAATTGGAATGTATTGAACATGAGGCAGAGTATGGTACTTTTGAGCATGCACCATCACCTGGTCAATGTGATAATGCTTGGGTATGTATTTTTTATATAAATTAATGTCATTATTTTATTTTAAAACCATATACAAAATCAAATTACTCTTGATATACAGGAATACTTGCTCAATGATGAAGATGATGGTGATAATTTTTCTCATAATGTTAATATACCTCGTACACATCATGGACTTGTTGTTCATCAATTACAAGCAGAGGTTTCTAGAAATGCTCTACCTCCTAGTTTAGAGACTGAAACAGTTGGAGATTATCCATTGCCAGCTCGTGATCATTCTCTAGTACAAACATATGATAGAAGAAGATATGGAGGATGGAATAGAGGGCCACTTCCTTTAGATGGAGAGGTTTTCAAATTTTGGGGTAACTGTTATATGATTGCTCCATCCACTATTACTAATGCTAGTCATGGTCTCTTTATTGTAGAGGATTTGTATGTGCCTCCGAACTCTAAAGTCACTCTTATGTAATTTTGTGGTCCTATATATGGATGGGGAGATTGGCATCGACTTTCACATTATGTTCAAAGCATGAGTACTTATGGAATATGCTTGAATGCAGCATTCCTTACTAGTAGAAGGATTTTACATGTAGAAAATGAAAGATTATATATTGATGGAAGAATTTACATGCATGGAAATATAGCAGGTATAATAAATAGTAGTCGAGGGTTACATAATAGTTCAAGGACTAATTGCACATTTGAGAAGCGCGAAAATAGTCATAAATCACCCTACATGAGTAGAGATCTATCAAGATACATAGTTGTCAATGCTATTACTACATTACATGCTAGTGATGAACTATTAGTGAATTATGGATGGCCTAGACCTCGAAGAGCACCTTTTAGCTAGAGAGAATGAAAATTTTCTATCCATATTTAACAACTTATATATTTAATTTTATGTTTAAAGTTTACTTTTTATTCATTTATGGAATACTAATGAATTTTATTTATATGTGTAGATTCCAACGTATGATGTTGATGATATTCCTCCACACCATTCACAATTGCCAGTAAGACCTCATTTATCAGAAGCTTCTATGAGGAGGCTACACAAAAGCGATCCTATGGAATATGCAAGGTTGAAAGTTCTATATTCAAAAGAAGATAAAGTACAAGATTTATGTGACAATGATGAAGATGATGGCATGGTAGATTTTATTGAGGATTGGTATCAAAATGACAGTGAGAGCATTGATATTTCTAAAAATGAGAAATATCTTCGAGAGGAATTTCTAAAGCATGTATATGAAGGAAGTCGTTTGACATGACTAAGTGCGAGCTTACTTATTCTCAATCTTCAAAATCATTTTGGATGGAGTATAATTTTCAAGGTATAATTTTCACTTTTCTATATATATATATATATATATATATATATATATATATATATATATATATATATATATATATATATATATATATATATATATATATATATATATATATATATATATATATATATATATATATATATATATATATATGCATATATAAACATACACATAATATACATCATTGTATACACACATATAAACATACACACATATAGACACATACACATGTTATGCAAGTAAGGTCAAAGTATACATACCTGTATCGAATGAAGATGTTTTGTCCATCTAGCCTTTAGAATTATCCACCCAACCTTTAGAATCTTCTTGAAACATATGTTTCTCCTATTTTAGTCGACCTAATACATGTGCTGCTAACTCTTTTGCATACAAATATTAAGTATCAGCTAGCTATGCAGGTATTAAGTCATCTCTAAAATGGGAGGAGCAAATTTATCTCAAAGATTTTGAAGGATGGAAAACTAATGTTAAAGGATGGGTGGAAAAAAAGTGTCCATTCAATGCAGGTTTCTATTGTTACTTTAGCTAAGGTAAGAACAAGAACTTGCATTGAATGGACACTTTTTGTCTGCCCATCCTTTAAAAATATTCATGCATCTTTCAAAATATTCGCGATAAATTTGATCCTCCCATTTTACAGATGAATTAATACCTTCATAGCTAACTGATACTTAATATTTGTAAAGAGCTTAGCAAGACAGGTAATAGATTGACTATAAAATGGGAAACCACCAAACGATTCAATGGTCTAGATATGAAAATCTACAAACCAAAATATACAAAAAAACAATTAAAAACGAAATCAAATATACACAGCTACACATGCATACATACATACATACATACATACACACTCATACATATATACACATATATACACATACATACATACATACATACATACATACATACATACATACATACATACATACATACATACAAACATACATACATACATACATACATACATACATACATACATACATACATACATACATACATACATACATACATACATACGTACGTACATACACATGTATACACACATACATATACATATATGCATACACATACGCATACGTATATATACATACATATACACCTATAAACACATATACATACATATATACATATACACATACACATATGTATACGCATGCACATGCATATACACATCCACATACACATAAGCATACACATATATAAAATTATATGCATATATATATGTATATTTATTTATTTACTTTTTTAATATATCTTTTTTTTATGAACTTACAGGTTATCATTTGAAAAGCTTTTACCGAGTCAGAATATTCTTCCTACCTCACATGATGAAATGAAGAAGATAATCAACAATCTTGGTATAGATTATCAATGTATACATGCATGTCCTAACGATTGTATTTTATATAGAGCTGAATATACAGACTCTTTGACATGTCCCAAATGTCAATCTCCTTGATATAAGGACGAAGAAGGTAAAATCTCAAAAAAGGTATTGAGACATTTTCCATTGGCTCCATGGATTAGACATATGTTTCAAAGCCCCGAATTATCAAAGCTTTTGACATGGGGACATGATCATAAAAGTACTGATGGAATAATCAGAATTCCTCATGATAGTGTTGCTTTTCAGCATATTGATTCTACATGGCCTGAATTTGCACAAAATCCACAGAATCTAAAGTTAGGAGTTGCATTAGATGGGGTTAATCCATTCTCCATGAAATCCAATAAATGGTCAACATGGCCAGTGGTAGTCACAAACTACAACCTTTTCCACCATATCTTAGCATTAAAAAAGGAACATTTAATGCTTTCACTTTTAATTCCAGGCAAAAGACAAGTTAAAGATATGAATATATATCTTGCTCCTCTCATTGACAATCTCCAAGAGTTATGGAGAGGTATTAATGTCATTGATGTATCGAAAAGCATCAATGAAAGAAGTTACGGTTCGTGGTATTGTCGCTTGGACTATTCACGATTTTCTAAGATATGGTGTTTGTTCAGATATTGATATAAATTTTTTATTCAATATGCATATAAATAAATGTGATTTATTCTAATTATATTTTTATAGTTTTCATGATGCAAGAATATCTACTAAGGGTTATAAAGCTTGTCCATATTGTGGTGATTGGTTGAGATCAATCTATAGTAAGAATCTCAATAAAAATATTTATCTTCGACATCAACGATTCTTGCATGATGATCATCCATTAAGATCTAAAAGAGAAGCAATACATTTTAATGGAAAGCTTGAAACAGGTCAGTGTCCAAAATCTATGACGCCTATGGATTGGTATAAAAAATGGACAGATGGACCTTTGATAGATCGAGAATCAGAAATCTTCAGTGATGATGAAGATAATGAGTATATGAAGAGAGGTAAAGGAAAATTGGCACTCACAGAGAACATATCAATATGGTATTCTTTGGAGTACTGGAAAGAGTTAAAAGTATGTCATCTTCTTGATCCTATGCATATATTCAAGAATATTGGTTATTCACTATGGCAACATCTGCTTGGACTAAAAGATACCATAGCATCAAGGAATGATTTGAAAGATCAAAACTCAAAACCAAAGTTATGGCCAGTTTATGATAGACATCGACAGGAAACGACTTATGCACCTGCTCCTTGGGTACTTACAACAAAAGAGATATAGACTATCAACAACAGGATTCAATCGATTAGGAGTCCTATAGGTTATGGAGCATCTTTTCAAAACATGTTTACTATGGATGGTAAGTGCTTATCAGGTTTCAAGACCCATGACTGGCATAACTTTTTGAAACATATTTTACCTTTGGTTATCGATGGATGTACAACGAAAGGAGTACGAGATGTGATCTATGGTCTTGGAAAGCTTAAAAGGTAATTATGATACTTTTATATTTAATATGTATGGATATTGGATATCTTTTATTTTTTAATTAACTTCATTATAATTTTTTTATGATATGTATAGGTGGATAACATTAAAAGAGATTGACAAAAACTTGATCCCACAAAAAAAACGTGAATGCAAAGAGATACTATGTTTGATGGAGAAAGAGCTTTCTACTTCATTTTTTGATATTCAGGTTCATTTATTAGTCCATCTTGTAGATGAAATAGAGATTGCAGGTGTTGTCAACACTCGATGGGTGTTTTGGGTCGAGCGATTTATGGGAATATTAAAAGGTTATGTGCGACAAAGAGCAAAAATAGAAGGATCCATGGCAAAGGGTTGGATGCTTGAAGAGTGCATGTATTACGTTAGTGAGTACCTTGAAAGAGTTCATGAAGAAGATCCACCTGCATGGACCAATGAGTCTTCTTCAAAAATAACAGATGAGGTATTATTAGGTAAGGGAGTTCCATTTTTATTTACATTTCAAGAAAAAAATGATGTTTCTACTTCTGTAGCATATAATAGCGAATGCATGCAAGCATTCGTTAGCAAGTATGAACAGGAATTCCAAAATCTCCAAAGTAAAAGGCAAAGAAACAAAAGATATAGATGTAATCTCAATAATAATAAGATTACAAATATATCTTCTTTCACGGATTGGCTATATAGTCGTTTGCAATGCGCCAACGCAAATAATGAAGAAGTCTCAGATGAGCAGAGAGAGTTAATGATAGGTTATGAATGAAAGGTAACTTTTATATTAATAATATTATGTTTTCTTCATATATGTATATTAGTTTCTATTTACTAATACTAATATGTGGGCTTTTGGACAACATATTAGAATCAAAGCCATTGATTCTTTACGTAAAACAGAGGAAACTAGTATTGTTGCTTGTTTCAAGCAACTATCACATGCTAGCTCAAAAGACACGAACCTTATAGATGGCGAACTTGGTTACGTAGGAACTGTTGTTGGTATCTATGAAATTTCATTTTGTACATTCAAACAAGTAAAAAAAGTTTATATTTTTTATGATAGAGTTAGTTATTTTTTTAAGCACCTAATAATGGGTTTCTATTTTTATATGTTTTGATAGGTCATTTTGAAGGTTGACTGGTTTTGAGCCGAGTATAAAGGTAGTAATTCCACATTAAGAAAGGAGTTATCTGGGTGTTCGGCAATTGATTCTTCCAAGGTAATGCGATCTACTAAAGAACCATATATTCTTCCTAGGCCTATTGAACAAGCATTTTTTGATAAAAACCCAGATGCTCACCCTTGGTGGAAAATCATTCATGTTCAACCTAGAGGTAGGTCATTGTTTGAACAATTTATTGTTAGAGAGATCGAAGAAAGTCCTCCTGATGATTCAGCATCAAATACTAATATATGCATGTGCATTATGTATGCATATGTGTGTGTATGCATGTAAGTATGTATGTATGCATATGCATTATGTATGCATATGTATGCATGTATGTGTATGTGTGTTATGTCTCTCTATGTGTGTGTATGCATATATGTGTGTGTATGTGTGTGTGTATGTGTGTATGCATGTGCATGTGTGTGTATGCATGTAAGCATGTATGTATGCATATGCATGTGCATTATGTATGCATATGCATGTGCATTATGTATGCATATGTATGCATGTAAGTATGTATGTATCCATACACATATGCATTATGTATGCATATGTATGCATGTATGTGTATGTCTCTCTACGTGTGTGTATGCATATATATGTGTGTATGTGTATGTGTGTGTATGCATGTAAGAATGTATGTATGCATATGTATAATTGTATGTGTATGTGTGTGTGTGTATGTCTCTTTCCATGTGTGTGTATGCATATATATGTGTGTTTGTGTATGTGTGTATGTGTGTATGTGTGTATGTGTATGTGTTTGTATGTGTGTGTATATGTGTGTGTGTCTATGTGTGTATGTGTGTGTGTGTCTATGTGTGTGTCTATGTGTGTATATACATGTGTATCTATGCATATGTGTCTATATGCATGTGTATGTGTGTGTGTAAATGTGTGTCGATGTGTGTGTGTGCATGTCTATGTGTGTATATATGTGTGTGTATGCATGTGTATGTGTGTATGTAAATTAGTGTGTATATGTGTGTGTGTGTGTCTGTGTATGTGTATGTGTGTGTGTCTATGTGTGTATATGTATGTGTGTATGCATATGTATGTGTGTGTACGTGTGTGTGTGTGCATACCTGGCTTCACATTGTGTGTCCATCTCTTTCTCTCTCTTGCTCTCTCTCTCTCTCTCTCTCTCTCTCTCTCTCTCTCTCTCTGTGCATCCATTTGTGCCGGGGAAAATCGTTTTTTTTTTTTTACATTCTAGAGCATCACTCGCTTATGCGACGCTCTCGAACACAGGACGTCGCTTATGCAGCAAGTTTGCCAATGTCACAAATAGTGTTGCTAATTAGTGATGCTATTTGCGACGCCTACTTTTAGCACCACATAAGCGATGCTAACATCACTTATGCGACGACATACCTTAAAAAAAAAAGGGTCGTCGCTTATGGGATGCTACCGTCGCATAAGTGACAGTTTCCTTTTTTTTCAATTCGGGGGCATCGCTACGTCCCCTATTTCTTGTAGTGAACGTTCGACTAATCGACCCCATGAATCAACCACTCACTTGAAAGAAACAAAAGTTGAATCTCCAACGGCATTTGTGCGGGGTCATAGATGAGGATTCATACTAGTGGAAGGCTTGTCATCTTGGCCACAATAGTGGCTGTAGTCTTGGAACCTCTAGGAAGGTGCCAAGAGACCCACCAACTTGAGGCAATAGGGGCAGATACTCATGTCATAGGCCAAGGTAGTAGGCCCTCATAGGAAACCTGCCTGCCCCCTATTAATGAAGGCAGAGGAAGAAGTTGCCAATGGATCAAAGTTGTGATTCCATGGGCACATGTAAGCTAGGCCAGCGTGAACAAAAATAGGAGAAAGGGCAATCATCCTTGTAGTGGCCTTCGGGGATCCAAGCTCAACATGATAAAAGTTGGAGCCTAAGGTCTAGATATCAACTAACTTGTCGACCTTGACAAGTAGGCTACTCTGAAGAAGGTCCTTGAGCTGGTCGTGGCTAGGATGCAATCAGATGATTTTGCAGATAACTGATGATGCATGTAAGCATTCGACCCTTGAAAGCAAACTTGCTCTATCCTCATCAGTAAGGGAGAGTTGGATGGGCGATGGAGCGGAGTCGAGTGAGAGAGATTAATGTGAGTCTCTTTGAGGGACAAGTTTCGAGGCCATTCATGTCTAACATACACGCGAAGTGGGGGGAAGGATGAGGTTCCAAGGCTGTTTGAGAAGCACCCACCTATTGGTGATAGGCAAGAAGCAAGCCAAATAAGGCAAGAAACAAGCGAAGAAACAAGACAATGGGGAGGGAGGGATAGGAGGAGGCTGCATGGGATTGAAAGGAAGGGGATGAAGGAGGAGGGGGAGGGAGAAGGGCGGGAGGAGGTAGTGGAGGGGCAACAAAAAGGGGGGCGCTTGGGCAGGGGGGTAGCGAGGAGGAAGAAAGTGAGCAGATAGGGGGGTGAAAGGCAGGTAGATGGGAGGGAGGGAGGGGGCAAGAGGCAAGGGGAGGGGGCACTACGACAACTATTGCAAGGTGGAGGGGGAGGCGAGCAAGAAGGAATGGGAGGAGGGGCGGGGGATAGGTGGTAGCAAGGAGAGCCGCATCACAGATAGAGAGGGGCGTGGGGAGATTGCATGTGCCAGTGAGGTATCTAATCTTGCTCACTTCAAAACATCGATTAAGTAAATATGCACATGCCCAAAGATCCAATCTTTATTGAAGCAATAACTTCTTTGCTCAAAGAAAAAGAGAAAATTCAATTGAATTAGATGAAAAAAGTATAGGTAAAGTTGTAGGGCACAATAATTTTACTGATATTATAACAAATAATACTTCTAATTATGAAGAGATATGATGACCTACATAAAGAGATGAGTCTCTTCTTCCTCCCCACCATATGCCTCTATACCTAGTTCTCTTCAAGGGACTACCCACTATAGCAGGTGGATACTAACCATCCAAGTGTCGTCCATGTAACTACATGTGCACCAAGTGTCCTAGTTAACTCTAGTTAACTCTAGTTAACTCAAGTGGATGCTTCTAGAAGACTCTAGAGCTCTTTGGGAATCTCTGGTAGGACTTGAATCCAAGACCTCTTTCTTCGCATCCATACGACTTAACCACTAGGCCAAACATCTTTGCTTGTCTAGAGCGCATAAGCACCTTTGGTCAAGTCTACTCTCGAGACTCTTGCTCAACACTTGAATGACCAAATGATGCCCGATCTTAGATTTGTCTGAACTTGTTAAACCCTCATGTCATAAACTTCCTTTATAACATTCTTGCTCTTGGAAAACATTTTTTTCCTCAAAAGTAGAGCTATATAAATACTCTAGGCATCCCTTGAGATTCATGCACAGTGTACATGATCATCTGTGTGTGTTGTTTCCCCATATCCTCCATCTTAAGAAGTCTCATAAAAGATCATCTTAAAAGTGGAAAACCATCTACATGATATCGACTATCTCCCATGTATACCTAGTTTTTAAACTATTACTCCCATAATATATAAATTTATCAAAATGACCTGAAATATGATATATCCTCTATGGAGTAATAATATGAAAAAAAATGTAAGGTGCCAAGCTTATAGGCTTGACCATACCAAAATTACGCTTAAGATGATAGACTTACCCTCATGTCTCTCAAGTTATTCCTATCCTTGAGTGGTCACATGTGATAGTTTTTACCTAAACCATCATGTGTCCTATGTCGATTCATCATCTAGATGACATATAAGAAATCCTTAGTAGGAAAATGAAAGTCTTTGGTTTTTCATCCATTGCCTTTGGACTAAGATCTCTTGGAAGTGCATCAAATAGCACTGATGCAAAACTCTATTTTTTTTCTCTTTCTTCTAGTTTGCCATATGAATGGAAAAAGCATTCCTTTTTGAGATTCAGATAATCCCTAAGTATCCATTATGCTAATTGATATTCAATCATCATCCTCATGATTTAACACAATGGTTAGATCTATCCATATCTCCTAGAAGCTCTTAAGAAAAGATTCATTACTATATTCCCCGACACACTAATGTTGATAAGTATATCATCTCATCTAATCAAGGACAATTACTTGAAATAACATAACTACTTCTCTCTAGAGTCTTCACATGAGACAATCTAACCACCATGATTAAGTGATCTCCCTATTGCCTTTGAGAGAATAGTGCCACCTGTTGAAGATAAATGTACAAGCTCATTTTCATATGAGCCATGCTTGGATAAATTTACCAACTATAAAGATAAAGAAAAAAGTGGAGGAAAAAAGGAAAAAATAATAAAAGAAAAGTCTAGTCAAAATTCATGATGAGTAAGAGATACAATATCTTGCCTTGTAGTTAGTAGCATGTAGTGGAGAAAGTGGTGAGTTAAGAAAGAGGCACAAACTTCTTCACATGCTCATTGGTTATAAAAGTGAAGTGGGAGCACATTCAAAATAAGGAGAGAAAGAGGCAAGAGCTCCCAGTAGTCGGATCTGGCCATTTTGTTATTTTGGCTTTCCTTAGACTCCTTCCAGCCGCACGTCAGTTTGTACACAACTCTGTTGCAGAGCTCATATCTCAGTGCATATGTAACCATTTTGTGTGTTTAAACATTCATTGGAAATCTTATCTTCTCTAATTTCTTTATATTAAATATCCCTTTGAAAGCTTATGTAGTTTGTGAGATATCAGTGAAAGAGTGAAGTCCAGTTTTTCAGTATACCTGTGTAGATAGGTTGTCTATTTTGGTCAGTTAAGTTTCCCAACCAAAACATATCCAAATTGCATGATCTTTGTCTTGTTGGAAAGCTCTTGGCATCTAATTTTACTGTCCCAAATATCTCATTGAGATCATTTCTATTCTTTGTGATATCTGTCAGATAGTAAAGTCCAATTTTATAGTGTACTTATGTGTGCAGGTGGTCTATCTTGGTGAGTTGAGTTTCCTGATCAAATCTCATCCAAATTACTTGTTGTTTATCTTGTTGGAAAGCTAGTTGTGTCTAATTTCTTTGTACCAAATATCTTTTTCAAAGGATATATATTCAGAGAGTTATCAGTCCGAGAGTGAAGCTCAGTTCTTCAAGATACCTGTGTGGACAGATAGTTGATCTTTGACAGTTGTGTTTCCTAATCAAAACTTGTCCAAATTAAGTCATTTATAGCTTGTTAGAAAGCTCTCTTTGTTTACTTTGATTGACTAAAGTCTCAACTCCATTTGAGTTTTGTATTGAGAGCAGCAAGCTATCTAAGGTGCAGATGTTTGTCCAAGTGCTGGACATACAAGGGCTCACTACACACTTCTGTTGCGCATAGGAGAACTCATTCTCCACAGTTGGTATCAGAGCAAACTTGGTGTTGAAGCTTCATCAACAGAGCTGGAGGTGAAGCAAAGCAAAACAGGAGCTACAAAACAAGAAGGAGCTTCACAAACGCAAGAGCAAAGGACTATAACTATTTGAGGTAACTCTCAAAGTCTTTGATACTCTTCAATGGTTGACTTGGGTCAACAAGTAGAGAAGTTGGACAAGGATAACTATCTCGTGTGGAAGTTTAGAATGACCAACTACCTAATGGGCAAAGGCTTATGGGGTATTGTGAGCGGCGGTGATGCTCAACCTCAAATCAATCAAGTTATGGCCACCGAAGTCCAAACGAGGCAAGCAAAAGAATGGGAGGAGAGGAATAGGAGAGTCATGTTCCTCATTTCGCAAGTCATTACTAATGCCATGGTAGGTCATATTCAACATCTAGAGAAAGCTAAGGATGCTTGGGAAGCTCTTGAAAGGATGTATTCAACAAATACCAAAGCTAGGAAACTTCAACTCAAGAATGAGTTGAACACAATCAAGAAAAGTTCGAGTCAATCCATAGTTGAATATACTTTGAAGATTAAGGAGCTAAGCAATGCTTTAGCTTCTATTGGCACAACGGTTGAAGACAAAGATCTTGTGTGTTATACTCTCAATGGCTTGAGAGAAGATGAAAGATGGAAGCCTTTTATAACTTCCATTAACTTGAAAGATGCATATCCAGGTTTTGAACAACTAATCCCTCATCTTGTCACAGAAGAGCCGGCTCACCAACTCTATTGGTAGTCCATATCTCGTGAACACATTCTCGAATAAGAACTTAGCCGTAGTCTGAGCATCATTCTTTGTTCTGGCTTTCACTTCTACCCACTTTGTAAGGTAATCTGTGGCTACAATAATATATTCTGCATGGGAGTTTCTAGCTGGGGGTTTAATAGGACCTATGAAGTATATGCCCCACTTCAAAAATGCACGCCCTCCCATCATTGGCCTCAAAGGCATCTCGTCTTTTCTAACTAGATATTGTGCACGTTGGCATGTGTCACATTTCTTCACATAGGTATGTGCATCCATATGAAGAGTGGGCCACCAAAGTCCTGAGAATAGAATGGTCTTGATCACTCAGTCAGGACCAAAATGTCCACCTGCAACACCACTGTGTGCAGTCTCTAAGACCTTCTGATCGTAGCGGCATTATCTTTTTTAAGGTTAATACACACTCGCAACTTCCCGTTCTTCTTGGGTACCACTACAATGGGGGACACCCATTCAGTATGCTCAATCTCATAGATGAATCCAACTTCAATCAGCCTATCAATTTCTTCTTTTATTTTGGCTGCATAGGTATCATTATATGTGTAGGGCTTCTGTTTGGTGGGCTTGGCATCAGCAGCCATGGGGATAGTATGAGAGCAAATTCTTGGATCTACCCCTTTCAAGTCTCTATAGTGCCACGCAAACACATCCCTATATTCCCTTAATAGAGCTACAAGCTCCATTTCTTCTCTTGCACTTAGGTCATCTCCTATATATGTGCATCTCTCTTCGTTCTCTTCGATGGTCACTACAATCTTCTTGGTCTTTTCTTTATTATCATATGATTCTCCTATGATGGCCTCTCTCTTACGCATTCGTACCAAAATTTTGCGGTCGTTAACTTCATATTTCTTGAAGTTTTCTGGTACTTCAAACAATGATTCCTCCTCTTCTTGTTTCACTGCTTTTCTTTCCTTTTTCTTTTGACTGCTCTCACTTCCATCCTTTGAATTTACCGTTTTAATACTTGTGAGAGGTTCTTCTTCTTTCTGGGTGAACACTCCTATATCTTCTAGATAGTGCTGCTCTGAGTTAAAGCAACTATCCATCACAATGGACTCTATATCATCGTCATTCTCTTCTTCTTCTATGACATCACTAGGGTCACATTCTTCTAGCAAGGGCTGACACATGAACACTGAGATATTATAACCCTCCTCATCACAATGAGGTGTCCATTGTTCTTCATTGACTGCAATGTCCATGGTAGCTAAGATTTCTGGCCAGCCATGAGGCTCAAATTCCTCATCTGGAAAGATCATCGGTGTATAGGCTGGGTCTTTAATTGGTCTATCTCCTGGCGAAGTTCCTTCTTCTCTTGCCTTTAAACGTTTTTCCTCTTCCTTTGCAACCTTGCACATCCACAAATGAGTATCTTCATGCAACCATGATGGATCAGGTGAACTTTCAGAATGCATAGAGATGGAATCTTCTTTCGCTTTATGGATAGAATTCCAATGTAGGGGTGGTACATCTCTGAAGGTGTAATCCTTCAAATTGACCTTGGTGGTGACCCCTAAGTGCTGTAAGTACAAGGAGTTAGTTCCCCAATCCTGTACTATTTGCAATTGTCGTAGGAAGGGTCTTCCTAGGATCATCTCATAGACATTATTTTTCTCAAAGTCACATATAGCAAATGTATGTTCAAACTCCACACCACAAGTGGTTAGAGTTATCCCTTCTAGCAATCCTAGAGGTCTTTCAAAATGACCATCAGCCATTTGAAGCTTCATTCTAGTTGGTCTTAATGTGGGCTTGCCCCATTGCTTCCACAAGGAGGTGGTCGCAATGGCAACACCAGCACCTGAATCTATGATTGCTTTGGTTGTGTAACCTTGGTAGGTGATTGGAAGATAAGTATTACCTTCTTCACCCTCACACATGTCCCCTATTTTGTTTAGAGGGATCTCTGGTACTTTTTGCTTAGAGCCTGTTTTTGGCATATTGGACTCAAGTTCTGGAACCTGATCCTTCACATGATTCCATAGCTCATGTTTTGCTTTGAGAAGCTCTTCTACAGTGAGGTGACACTGAACCTTAGTGTTCTTCACGACATCAGTGTTCCTTGGAACCACTAAGTCTTCATTTCTTACCAGTATTGTGGGAGCTCTAATCTGGAGAGATTCAGATTCCCATGGACCTAGAAATTGAGGCAGTTCTTCTAAGGTATTAGATTCAAAATCTAATCATTTGTCTTCGTGTTGTTCTGCTTCATCTCCATAAATAGATGGAATGTCTTGGGGAAATTGATCATGAAGATCATCAATCTCAGGAATAGGAGGGGAATTACCCTTCTCCTTGGCCCATTTCTCTTCTTGTATTTCCCGCAAGAACTCTTGAGAGTACTGTTGAATTGAAGGAGGTATTCCAGCATTTGTGGAATTAGGAACATAAGCTCCCATTGGTGGTGAGCTTCCTCTTTCAATAACTGGTTGAGCCTGTGGAGGTAAAGAAACTTGTGGTTTGTTTACCAATTGCTCTAATCTTTCTAGTATGCCTTGGAAATGCAAATCCGATTTGACAGAGTTTGTCTGATTGAACTTTTGACTAGTCTCGAGTATAGCTTGAGCTTGTTCTACCATTTTTATGCACATTTTCATCCGTTCAATCTCTAAATTTGCTCTAGGGTAACTCTTGTCTAGGTTTGCAGCTGTAGGCCCTTCTTGAAGTCGAGCCTGGTAGGCCTTGAACATCATGTCCAAGCCTTCTGGGGTTGGATCTGCAAGAACAGACCCTGGTTGCGGTCTATTTACAATGGGTGGTGGGGTGGGATGAGGTGGAGTGGATGGAGTTTCGGCATGCGAGGGGCTTTGAGATGCAATGTCTTCTATTTTTGTTTTCGCTTCTTTTAAGCTTTCTTCTAGTTCCGATAACTTTTTATTCAACTTGCGATTGGCCTTCTCTCTGGTATCCTTCCATGTTCTTGTTTTCCTCTTACTAGGCTCTCTTGATTCACTTGACTCTGATTGTTCTGTTGGTTTATCTTGTTTTAATGCTTGTGCCCTAGTAACTGCCTGTATAGGAGCCACATTACTACTACTAACACTTGAATCCGCCACTAAGCCTACCACATTAATGGGTGTAATCTTGGGTGCACTGGAGGGGTTTCTTGGACAATCTCTAGGGAGATGGTCTTTGCCACAATCAGGACAAAAAGCTTGTATTGTAATAGCCTGTCCTTGACTTGGAGATGGTGTGTGGGGACAATCACGAAGGAAATGGTCGCCCTGACATCTAAAACATGGTCCTCTAGGAGCTTGTGGTCTTACTTGTCTCAGTTGGGGCCTAGGGTTAGCATTTGTATACATGATATTGGAGTATTCAGGCTCCCAATTTTGCTCCATAGGTGGTGCCTCATATTGATACAAGTAAATCTCACTATGCTCAGGTGACTCTATGTAGTACGCATGTGGGCTACCTTCATGGGAGTAGTCTGAACTATGAGCATGAGAGTCATTCTCTGAGATTAGTGGGGTCACTAGTACCAATGCTCTATTAAGGTTCTCTTCTGCCACAACATACTTAACTGGAATGGCATTGGCAGGAGCTGGTGGTTGGTTTCCCAAGACTGGTTGTGGCCTATATGGTGCCTGATATTGCTGTTGTGGTCTATAATGTGGCTGTTGGTATTGGTTCTGATACCTACCTTGTGGGTAAGGTTGCTGATAATTCTGTCTAATAGCCTGCCTATTGTAGGGACAATCTTGAGCCGTATGATTTGTGTACTTCCTTTCAATAGTGCAGTATGGGGTATTCCTTTCTCTCATATTCTGGTTGTGCATTGGGCACACATTAGCCATGTGGTCGCCTCCACAGGTATAACACCGATTCAATGGGGTGACTCTTTGTGTTTGCCTATTTTGGACTCCCAGCTTCTTGGCAACTTGCTCAGCTATCTCCTCTATTTCTGTGGGGATTTTCGAAGTATGACTAGTAGAACTATCAGAATCCTTATAGAGTTTGGACAATCATAACTCCTCACCCAAGTTATCTTCTATGTCAATGCACGTCCGCACACACTCTTCTATGGATCTAGGCTCCTTCAAGTACATGTATGATCTTAACTTTGTGCTCAGTAAACCATCTAAGAACAAGGCCACTTGTTTGGCTGGTGTGGGTAACTCTAGAGCAGGGCATCTTTCTAGGTATTGTCTGAATCTTCTACCAGCGAGTCGCACTGTTTCTTGGGGTGTCTGCTTAAAACTGTGGATCAAAGATGATGTGTTATGCCTGATACCACTCTTGGAAAATTCTACAATGAATTCGTCTAGCAGTTGGCCTACATCGTGATAGTTGCGACTACTCAGTGGTTGAAACCAAGTTAAGGCAGTGCCCTTAAGAGTCAAACCAAATGCCTCATACTGGGTGAACAAATCCTCAACCTGCTCAGCTCTTAACACTTGTTTGAACTCGGCCACATGATCATAAGGATCTCTTGACCCGTCAAAATAATTCTTCATTGCCTTGATCACTTGTGTGGGTCTAAGGGTTCTTGGGTGCTCTCGGGGTCTAGGCACTAGAAAATCTTGTTCATCTCTTTGTTGCCTAGGTGCTTGATGTCTCTGTTAGCCCACAATTTGGTTGGTTTTTATGCACTAATGTGGGGTTATTTGGCAGGCAAATACGGTTGATTTCAGGTATTTGAAGCATGAATTTGATGATTGACGAGAAGTGTGCTAAAAGCTTGTTGGCTGGTTGGGAATTTAAGACAGGATTTATACATGCATTCAGAAGTCGTGAGCCACAATCTTGATTCGGATTTAGTGGTTGCAAATAACCTCATTGGCATGTATGCCAAATGTGGAGTTTTAATGAGGCTCGACATGTGTTTGATCTTTTGTCAAACAAGGATGGGGTATCTTTGCTGAAAAATGTGCTTCTTCGTACTTATGCAAGTTCTCTAATTTATCACAATTTACCTTGGACTGCATTGATTGATCAAATGCGTGTTGGTCGCCTACATTGTCTAATGCCTGGTTGGTCCTAAACTTCAGTCGAGTTCATGCTCAGTGGTGGATATGACATTGGATCCAAAGTTCCAAAGATTGACAAGGAGACTCTTGTAATCTGGGGAGAGGAAGACCGATTAATAAGCAAAGATGTTCCTGAGACTTCTCTCTCTAAGTCACCTATCATGACTAACTGTGTAAAGCCTACTTTCTCGGTAAAGATCTACCACCCGTGGTCCTGCTTTATGGTTTTGATAGCTCGCGCTTGGAGTGGAAAAATGTGTGTCCTAGGCTTGAGAAGGCAAATATTGAATGCTGGGCGTTTGACATCTTGGGCTGGGGATTCTCACATTCAGAGACCTTGTCATCTGTGGAAGTGGCAGCGAACCGAGAGCAGTTGTACGAATTTTGGAGGTCATACATAAAGAGGCCCATGGTTCTTGTGGGTCCTAGCCTAGGGGAGTTCCGTTTCTCCTCAGTGGAGGCAATTCCGTTTCTTCTCTGACAAAAGAAACGGAAAAAAAGGGGGGGCCTGGAATCTGACATCTGTTTTTCCGTTTTCTCGTATGCAGAAAAAAAAGGGAAGGCATTAAAGTCGAGGGGGATGCTCTCGCTTCTGGGGGGGGCAGCGATCTTTTTTCTTCTCCTTCCTGTGTGCATGAGACTGTTTAGACATCGTTTAGCGCGAGTGCTTGTCGCAATCCTTAATGCACAGTGATAGCAGAATCGCCACATGAATCTTTAGAGAGTGTTACATTTCCGATAATGGCTTGTTGTGGTGCTGTTGATTCGACAATTCCATCTTAAAGATCCTCTCCTGCTGCGGATTAATACTGCTGCATTTCTTGAAGGATAAGTTATGGAAATTAGTGCCAAAAACCTAGCAGCAAAGCACAGCTTGTACATGCTATCAATGAGGAGGGAGACTGGAACTCAGTTCATACTGCAGTGTCTAAGACTTGATTGCTTAGCTTCTTAAGCTTTGCAAAGAACGCGACGAAGCATCCACGGACCTCATCGACAAGGAAGTATGTTCACTTCTCTGCACATTCTGAATTTCTGACGTAGTTCTTGCTGGGAGAAGGCTGTAGCGCATGCCGTGGACATGGAACTCCCTTAATAGCCAGATTACAGTGGATAAAGGATAAAATGGCAACGACAGTTTACTAAGCTTCAATTTCGACAGAGACCTGTTCGAATCACAAATCTGAAGGAGAATATAGTGGACAAAAGAGACAGTGGCATATGCAGATGGTTTCATCTCCAACTTCGGCGATGTTTCTCAACAAGAGTTAATGGAAGAAAAGAAGTTTCATATGCAGAAATCTTCAGTATTAACTTCTGGACGATACCTTTTATTCTATTTTTCTACGTGTTTCAAGACTCAGCCAAAGGTATGGTTTCATGTTTGAGAGTCAGATTGAAAACGTACTTTCCAAGTTGCACTTGAACTGTCTATGTTTGATGACTTCAACTAGTTACATTTAGTTAAACTTTGCAGCGCAAATCATGCAAGATAACAAAATAGATTGTAAATTCTCTAATATAAAAGTACGAACTATCAAAATATCTAATGATGATTCGAGTCCTTCATCTTACAATTCTGAATCTTCAGAAACAATTAACGAATCGAAGTATGCATGTAACTGCGAGAAAGAGAAATAGCCCAAAAAACACGTATTTCATTGTCCCAGAATATCTTGGTTGGCATGTTCCATACCCAGCAGTCCCCAATATTACCCCTCAAATGCGAAAACTGACTGCACTTCGATTGCAGCGATGAAATGCAAGATCATCAAGATGTTATTGATCTTTGCGGTGATGAGAAAGAATGGTGAGGTATGCACGATTTCATATGCCTGTGTGTATATAAGAGTATGTGCAGGTGAGTGCGAGAAAGGGGAGACTTAAGAAGTAAAGATAGGAAGTAAGTGTGTGTGTGTGTGTGAATATACGGGTGGAAGTGTGTGTGTGCGACGGTGCAGGTGTTCGAGAGTGTGCAATAGGTAAAGGGAAGAGTGTGAGAAAGAGAGAGTGCATGAGGGAAGGGTCAGATATATGTGTGTGCAGATGAGTGCATGTGTGCATGAGGGTATGTGAGAGGGTGTATGTGTGTTGGTGTGTGCATGTGTGTAAGAGGAGAAAGGAAAGGAATAGAGGGAAAGGGGAAGTAAGAGTGTGCGAGGGTGTGTGTGAGTGTATAAGAGTGTGGAAAAAGAGGGTGTGAAAGCATATGTATGCGTATGAGCAAAAGAGAGTTGGGGAAGGTGAGGGCATAAAAACATCAATTAGAGATACTTTTGCAGCTTCCAAGCAATCCAAGTGGACCGATTCCGAGGGGTTTGAACAAAATAAAGGCTTTCACAATCATCTTTTCCGTGGGCTTAAGAGCCTAAACATTTTGGTGCGTCTGCCGGGAATAGCTTGGTACGTCTCTATAAGAGAGTGCCATAGGTTCACCTAGCACCACAGGTTGGCCGAGCTTGCGAACCCCACGATCTAGTACATGAGCGAGGGGAGCTCATCGTCAGGAGCAACACAAACTCAAAGAGAGGAACGCGCTCAGAGAAGAGCCCTTGAAAGAGAAAGGAGAAGGTGGGAACCGCCAGGTGAGTGGACCTCGATTGGCTCGAAGAAATCAGTCAGAAACGTGTACTCCCGTAGGAGAGTCGCGAGTCAAGTACGGAAGTTTGAAGGAGGGATCCTGAAGCCACGGGTGCTAAATTTTTGGGATCGAAGTGATATTGACATCACACCTCTGTTCGAAATGGCTCAGCGGATTTCAGTTCACTTGGGGGACTTCACCAAGTTCTCAGGTACTTGGGACGAAGATCCGGATAGTTTTATCCAGTTGTTTGAGGTTACTTGTGAGGCCAATGACGTAGTTGACCAGGATCAAAGGTTGAGAATTTTTCCGGCTATTCTCCGTGATGAAGCAGCCAATTGGTATGGGAATCTGACACCACAAGAGCGTGGAACTTATCAGATGCTCAAGGAAGCTTTCTTGGCAAAGTTTCGACGACAAGGCTTCCAAGACAGATTGGCTCAACAAATGGATTACTTGCGACAAGGAGTCAATGAGAGCATCGATAACTATATTCAGAGAATGTAAACGTTGGTAAGAAAGATGGGCGTGAATGCCCCGAACGATGAGACATTGAAACGAAGATTCATTTCGGGATTGAGAGATCCTACGGCACAGCAGCATATCAGCCTGACAAGACCTGCGACCTTAATGGATGCTAAAGAGCAAGCGAGGCTTTGGGAGGAAGTACAATTATGCCAACAAAGGAAGATGGAGCTCTTATACGAGCCTATGGGAGGCCCAGGAAACATACCGATGAAAGATCCTGGCCAAGGAAGTCTCGCATTGACGACCCCAGCTTTTGTAGCTGCCACTAGCACGCCAGGCGAGGTAAAGCCTGCGCTAACCGAAGAACGAATATTAGAGTTGGTCACACAAGCTATAAAAGCTGCCACAATAACTCAAGAGACATACACAGTAAAACCCGAGGTCACAACAAACCCGAATCAAGTGTTTCGATCAAATACATGGTGTGGAAAGTGCCATGGTTACGGCCATTTGGCTTCAGAATGCCCTACAGTCTCGAGAGTATTCACAGATAGATCGCCACCTAGGATGCATTGTACTTTTTGTGGAAGGACAAATCACACAGAGGACCGATGTTACAACAAGAGAGCTTATGAAGAAAGGACCATGAAATCAGGAGATACAAGAGAAAGACCTTACACGGGATTGCCCGCTCAAAGTGTACCACCTACATCTCGTTGGGAAAACAGACCGACTTATGGATATGGTGCTCAGGGTCAAGGAGGAGACTATCCAAGAGGAGCCACGCGTGATCAAAGAAGAGATGGTCCAATCCAGTGCTGGAGATGCCATGGCTTTGGCCATACTCAATCTAGATGTCCAAACGAAAAGAAGCCAATTGATTATACTCCATTATGTAGGTACTGTAGTGGGGAGGGCCACTTTGATGAGGATTGTCCAAAACGAAGAGCTGCCACCGGCAAGCAAAAAGGACCAGTAGAATCCTCGAACTATGTTGATACTCAGATGCATTCCACATCGAGAGGTCAAGAGCACGTTCCTATGATCGGAGTAGTGTTCAAGACGCCGAACCCTCAAGAAGGCTCTAGCTCGTCAATGCACTTTGTGGATGCTTACGAGGCCAAGAAACTACACAAAGATCCAACTGTGGCAGTAGTCACAAGGACCCAAGAGTACTCGAAGAAGAATCCAGGAGGCGAAGGTGAAGAAGGGAGTCAAGAGAAGATCGCTGAGCATGAAGAGGTAGAAAACCAAGTTGGAAGATTTGCTGAGCAACAAGAGCTTGAGGATGGGGAAGAGATTGAGATTCTTCCACCAGTAACCAAGGAGTTTGTGCCAGGCATAGCACCATTCCCTGAAAGATTGAAAGCTCCTAAGATTAGAAAGGAAAGACAAAGTTCGGAAGAAGTAGATATCGTAAAGTTGCTTGCTGACACGGAAGTCACGCTGGATATTGGTACATTGCTAAAATGTTCACCTGTTTATAGGAAACAATTTTACAACAAATATATTAAGAAGCCGAGGAAGGCTCGAGATAAAAATAGGCAAGATAAAGATGTCCAAGGGATCATTCAAAGTATTACGACGCAAATTGATTCGAATGCTCCAGCTGTGACGGTCGAGATTAAAGGATATGCAGTCCCTGGTGCTCAGTTAGATAGTGGAGCCGCAGTCAACCTGATGACTGAGTTCATGATGAAAGCTTTGGGCCTCAACCACATGGAAGAAACGCCGATGTCTTTGAGAATGGCAGATCAAACACAAGTGAAGCCTGCGGGTCTTTTGAAGAATGTAAGTACAGTTGTGGGCGGTTTAGAGTTTAAAGTTGACTATCTGATAGTAAGACCAAGGACCTCAGAGGCTACCTTCTCGATCCTACTTGGACGGCCATGGCTGGTGCAAGCGGAATGTGTGCATGACTGGCGCACAGGCTTTATTTCAATAGGGCCAAAGTCTGATCGAATCCAAATACAAGTATCCCCACCCTCGAGCAACAAGAAAAAGGCAATAATAGTCGATGAGATGGAAAAGAAAGAAAAGGAGAAAGCAAGGCACGAGAGTGCACGAGCTAGGTTTTCTTTGAACACGGACATCTACAAGAATCTGCTTCAAGACGGGTTCAACTTGCAGCTCTTTAAGAATCAAGACACGAAGATGGGAGAGTATCAAAATCCATTGCTCTATAACGACGATTCAGACCAGAAGTTGCTAGGATGGTTGACGCATACAAGTGAATTTGATTGTTACATGTTGAGTATAGACTCAAGTAAAAACAAAGCTACTCAATCCCTGGAGAAGGGAACTTCAAGAGAAGAATTGAAACTAGAGTTAGCTCCGGCGATGGAAGTGCAACAGTTGAGGGAAAGAGTTAGAATGCTAGAAGCAGAGATTCTAAAGAGAAGTCGAGAATCGGAAAAAGAAGCGAAGAGTAAGACTAAAGTGTCGGAAGCCATTGCAAAAGCTGAATTGAAGAAACTAGGTTCAATTGAAAGAGAACAAGACAATGATTTACTGGCCAACCATGCACGCTTGATCGGAGAGCACATTCCAATCACAGTGTCATCGAGAAATAAGGATTATTCGCGAGAAGCTCAGTTGGAAAAATGGGAAGTCTTTCCAGAAAAGTTCTTGAGTGTAGGGTCAGAGCTACCAGATGGAGTACGAGACTGCATTAAAACGACACTCAAAAATTTTAGCGAGGCCTTTGCATGGTCATACAGTGATCTGAGAGGAATTGATCCCCGAATCTGCCAGCATTATATAGACTTGGAAGAAGGCACACGACCAATATGTCAACGACTCAGGCGAACGAATCCAGTCTACTCGGAATTGATCAAGCTGGAATTGACCAAATTATTGGAGGCAGGATTTATATATCCCATCGCATCCAGCGAATGGGTATCACCAATTGTAGTTGTTCCAAAGAAAAATAAGAAAATCCGTATTTGCATAGATTATCGGAAGTTGAACGAGCGCACGAAGAAGGATCATTTCCCCTTGCCATTCACTGATCAAATATTGGATAGAGTGGCTGGCCATAAGTTGTACTCATTTTTGGATGGTTTCAGTGGGTACAACCAGATCCAAATTCATGAAGAGGATCAACCAAAAACTACTTTCACGACATAATGGGGTACGTATGCATATCGGGTGATGCCATTCGGGTTATGCAATGCACCGGCCACATTCCAAAGAGCAATGATAGCTGCATATCAAGACTACCTGCAGGATTGGATGGAGATATTTCTTGATGACTTTGCAATCAGAGGCGACGATGAGAACATGATGGAGAGGATCGAAGCAATTTTAAGAAGAAGCATCGAAAAAGGCATCGCATTGAATCCTGAAAAGTGTACATTTGGAGTACGAAGAGGATTGCTTTTGGGACATGTTATTTCCGAAAAAGGGATTGCGGTTGACGAGGACAAAGTGGAAAAAATTAGACAACTTCCACCTCCGCAAAATTTGCGACAACTCAGAGGATTCTTAGGCCATGCGAATTATTATCGACGTTTTATATTAAATTTTGCATCCATAGCGGCACCACTGACAACTCTTTTGAGAAAGGACCAACAATACCAGTGGACGGGAGAGTGTCAAGTCGCATTCAACTCGATCAAAGAGAGGTTAATAAATGCACCGATTTTGGTAGCACCTGACTGGACGAAGGAATTTCATGTACATACCGACGCTTCTCATACTGCGGTTGGAGCAGTACTATGTCAAGCCGACGAAAAGAAGATGGACCATCCTATTTACTATGCAAGTCGCAATTTGAATAGCACGGAGAGGAATTATACGACTACAAAAAAGGAATGTCTCTCGATGATCTTTGCGGTGAACAAATATCAGCGTTACTTGATGGGAAAGCATTTCACTTTTTATGTGGATCATGAAGCTCTTAAGTATATCATTAATAAACCCGAGCTATCAAGGCGATTGATGAGGTGGATGCTACTTCTCCAAGAATTTCAGTTCACAGTGGTAACCAGACCAGGCAAAGCACATATATTGGCTGACCATTTATCTCGAATTGTTAATGAGGAGCCAATCTCTGGTGTGCCCGACGATGCTCCTGATGGACATCTATTCCAGGTGGAAGCTAAAGTACCTTGGTATGCCGACTTGGTGAATTTCTTGTGCACTACTAAATATCCGCCAGGAGCAAGCAAGAGAGAGAAGCAAAAGCTGTTAGCATTGGCAAAGTACCATAGCATCATTGGGGGGCAACTCTATCGATATTTTGTTCATGAGAGCATTTATCGGAGGTGTCTCGAGGAAGAAGAAGCAAATCTAGTGTTGAGGGCTTTGCATGACGAACCTTGCGGTGGACATTTTGCTGGTGAATTGACGGCAAGAAAGATTTTATTAGCCGGGTATTGGTGGCCAACGCTGTTCAAAGACTCACACACATACTGTAAGAAATGTGACAAATGCCAACGAATGGGAAAACCCACATTATCACATGCTGCTCCTCTTACGCCGGTGTTGGCTCTTAAGCCGTTTGAGAAATGGGGAATTGATTTTGTGGGGCTTATTGATCCTCCCTCACGACGAAGATCCAATAGGTATATCTTGGTCTGTACTGATTATGTTACCAAGTGGGTGGAAGCCAAAGCTCTGAAGACTGACCGAGCTATTGATGTTGCTAAATTTCTGTATGAACAAATTATCACTCGATTCGGATGCCCATTGGAAATAGTGAGTGATAGAGGGACACATTTTGTCAACGAACTGATGGACGAATTAATGGAATTATACAAGATCAAACATAGAAAGAGCACTCCATATTACCCGAGGGCAAATGGACAAGTGGAGGTCACCAACAAAATTCTGGAACAGATTCTGACAAAAACAGTAGCTGTGCATAGGAGAGACTGGGATGAGAGACTTCTGGAAGCTTTGTGGGCATATCGAACATCCTACCGAGTGACAACTAAGAGCACTCCGTTCTCTCTAGTATATGGCGAGGAAGCCATCTTCCCCATCGAAAAAGAAGTTCCGACATTAAGAGTGGCCATCGAAGCCAGGTTGGGCGAGGAAGAGTCATTAAAGGAGAGGTACATACAATTGGTCAAGCTGGAAGAAAAGAGACTCATCACACAACAAAGTTTGGAAGCTATTCAGAAGAGACGTTAAGGAAAGGCATGACAAAAATCTCAAAACCTATGTGATTCAAGAAGGGGATTTGGTACTAGTCTATGATAGTAAATATTATAAATTCCCGGGGAAGTTACAGACAAGATGGGCAGGACCGTTTAAGGTGGTGGAACTCAATTCCAATGGTTCCATGCAAATTCAAGATTTAGGAGAAGAATATGCTCCCGTGAAGGTTAACGCGCTTCGAGTTAAACCATATTTCAAGTGATATTAAGACGAGAGAAGCTAGACGAGATTCAAGCAGAAGGAGGAAGTAGACTCCTTGTACATAGACGTACAGTTATATATATATGCGCATATGTAAGCTATGATTTGTGTGTTATAAATGTTCTTCCTTGCTAGCTCGAGAATCTTGGACTTCTAATTATTTTTCTTATGTTGCGCAGAGACTGTTAGGAGCTAAGTAACAAAATGGCAGACCAAATTACGCAACTCTACTTGTACGAGCTAAGGATATATTTCTCGGACCAAACGTTCGCTCGCATGGACATAGATGTCGACGACTTTGAGACGGAATACGATGTTGAGGAAGCGCATTGGCTGGTATGCTTTATAAACCAGGATTTGGGTGTTGCATTTTACATCGAGTGTTTTGAGGAATACCTAGATCGACATGTAGGATGGGCGGGAGATCGATACTACTATTTTGATCCTTCTAGGGAAATGCCTAACGAGGAAAACGATATCACATGGGCTTGGGCAGATGTGCTAACGCTAGGAAGTGATGACGGAGCTCCCGAAGTTGAGCCTGACTCGCCTTAGAGAAGTTGTCGGGATGCGAGTACGATGTGAGACCACATGAGATATTCCGGAGACTCACATTCTAGGACACCTAAAGATAGGTATACGAGGGACTAAGGCATAGCTGGTTGTAGTTACCAAGTGAAAAGTGGAATCGATGAATACATATGTAGTGTCTGTAATTGAGAGAATGGAGTGAAGAGGTGGTTGATCTGTCAAAGGCTAGTGTGTATCTGTTTTGCATGTATGTGTGGGAACAGTGGGAAAAGTCCCTTTCTTCCTCTCCCTAATTCTCAGGACTTGGGTGAACTAATTAACTATGGAAAAGAAGAAAAAAAAAAAAAATATCGTGTTGTTGTAATCGTACCGATGCGCTATGCTGGGCTAGTAGGTGGGTGGATTTATCCTCGCCGGGTGGTTAGGACCACGAGCCGCAGCTAGTTTCGCCATAGGCTTGGGATGTGTGTGACTGTGTCTTAGCTACGCGCCATAACGGGTTGGTAGGTGGGTGGAGCCATCGTGGCTGGGTAGTCACGACCACGAGCCGCACCCAGCTTCGTTATGGGCTAGCTGATATATGTTATGTGTTATCATTGTGTGTTTATGTGTTGTGCGCTGCATTGCATTGGTAGATGGGTGGAATCAACCTGGTCGGGTGGTCAGGTCCACGAATCGCATCCAGTGTCAATGTAGGCCAACGTGTGATTAAAATAAAATTTTCATATGAAGTTATTCCCCACTCCTGAGGGGGAGAGAAAGAAAGGAGAGGGCGATGATCGCCTGGAAGGGAACGTTATTTGCTTGTGTGGTTGGTATGTGTTGGCTTGCGACAGATCAGCTCACTTTGAATCAACATTCTTAAAGGCACGGAGACTCTATATGTATTTATGGATGAGGCTTTAGCGAGGTGATGCAACGGTA
This sequence comes from Ceratopteris richardii, assembly GCA_020310875.1. Taxonomy (NCBI): domain Eukaryota; kingdom Viridiplantae; phylum Streptophyta; class Polypodiopsida; order Polypodiales; family Pteridaceae; genus Ceratopteris; species Ceratopteris richardii. The sequence continues at coordinate 153,955,618 of CM035426.1, read as the reverse complement.
GTGCTTTATAAATTGTGTGCTCTATCTGAGGGTTTTTCTAGTGTGTAGGACACTCCAGGGTTCTGATGTATGTCTTGACTTGCACTCGAGTTTCGATGGCTTTTGTAGGACGACGATGGGGATTCTTTGGGAACGTCTAGTCATGGAATGATTGTACATAGCGAATAGTAGATGTAATAATCGAGTGTGCATTTTGGGTATTTTTGCATCTCCGATTGTGTTCATTTCAGTTGTTGTTGTTGTTTATTGCGGTGTTTTCTTTTCTGTTTTTGTAATGGTAGTTGCATGTGTAAAACATGAAAAGGCGTGCATGTGTTATTTTGGTTGAGACCATTTTTCATAATGGAATGTATGAGCAAATTGATGCATGGCTGAAATGGAATTGCATATGTGTGCATGATCTTGGATCATTTGGAAGTTACTGATTTGTATGTATTCATGAGTGATTTTTTCAGCACTAATAGCTTCGATGAGTGCAGGTTCAGTGGAAGTGGCGGCTCGAGGAAAAGGTATGTGAACTAATTGAAAATTGACATGTTCATGGTTGTTTCGATTTTAGTGCAGCAATAGTGGCTCGTCCAGGACGACTTCGCAAATAAGAAAAGGGGAGTATGTTAGCCCACAATTTGGTTGGTTTTTATGCACTAATGTGGGGTTATTTGGCAGGCAAATACGGTTGATTTCAGGTATTTGAAGCATGAATTTGATGATTGACGAGAAGTGTGCTAAAAGCTTGTTGGCCGGTTGGGAATTTAAGACAGGATTTATACATGCATTCAGAAGTCGTGAGCCAAAATCTTGATTCGGATTTAGTGGTTGCAAATAACCTCATTGGCATGTATGCCAAATGTGGAGTTTTAATGAGGCTCGACATGTGTTTGATCTTTTGTCAAACAAGGATGGGGTATCTTTGCTGAAAAATGTGCTTCTTCGTACTTATGCAAGTTCTCTAATTTATCACAATTTACCTTGGACTGCATTGATTGATCAAATGCGTGTTGGTCGCCTACATTGTCTAATGCCTGGTTGGTCCTAAACTTCAGTCGAGTTCATGCTCAGTGGTGGATATGACGTTGGATCCAAAGTTCCAAAGATTGACAAGGAGACTCTTGTAATCTGGGGAGAGGAAGACCGATTAATAAGCAAAGATGTTCCTGAGACTTCTCTCTCTAAGTCACCTATCATGACTAACTGTGTAAAGCCTACTTTCTCGGTAAAGATCTACCACCCGTGGTCCTGCTTTATGGTTTTGATAGCTCGCGCTTGGAGTGGAAAAATGTGTGTCCTAGGCTTGAGAAGGCAAATATTGAATGCTGGGCGTTTGACATCTTGGGCTGGGGATTCTCACATTCAGAGACCTTGTCATCTGTGGAAGTGGCAGCGAACCGAGAGAAGTTGTACGAATTTTGGAGGTCATACATAAAGAGGCCCATGGTTCTTGTGGGTCCTAGCCTAGGGGAGGTCCGTTTCTCCTCAGTGGAGGCAATTCCGTTTCTTCTCTGACAAAAGAAACGGAAAAAAAGGGGGGGGCCTGGAATCTGACATCTGTTTTTCCGTTTTCTCGTATGCAGAAAAAAAAGGGAAGGCATTAAAGTCGAGGGGGATGCTCTCGCTTCTGGGGGGGGCAGCGATCTTTTTTCTTCTCCTTCCTGTGTGCATGAGACTGTTTAGACATCGTTCAGCGCGAGTGCTTGTCGCAATCCTTAATGCACAGTGATAGCAGAATCGCCACATGAATCTTTAGAGAGTGTTACATTGTCGATAATGGCTTGTTGTGGTGCTGTGGATTCGACAATTCCATCTTAAAGATCCTCTCCTGCTGCGGATTAATATTGCTTCATTTCTTGAAGGATAAGTTATGGAAATTGGTGCCAGAAACCTAGCAGCAAAGCACAGCTTGTACATGCTATCAATGAGGAGGGAGACTGGAACTCAGTTCATACTGCAGTGTCTAAGACTTGATTGCTTAGCTTCTTAAGCTTTGCAAAGAACGCGACGAAGCATCCACGGACCTCATCGACAAGGAAGTATGTTCACTTCTCTGCACATTCTGAATTTCTGACGTAGTTCTTGCTGGGAGAAGGCTGTAGCGCATGCCGTGGACATGGAACTCCCTTAATAGCCAGATTACAGTGGATAAAGGATAAAATGGCAACGACAGTTTACTAAGCTTCAATTTCGACAGAGACCTGTTCGAATCACAAATCTGAAGGAGAATATAGTGGACAAAAGAGACAGTGGCATATGCAGATGGTTTCATCTCCAACTTCGGCAATGTTTCTCAACAAGAGTTAATGGAAGAAAAGAAGTTTCATATGCAGAAATCTTCAGTATTAACTTCTGGACGATTCCTTTTATTCTATTTTTCTACGTGTTTCAAGACTCAGCCAAAGGTATGGTTTCATGTTTGAGAGTCAGATTGAAAACGTACTTTCCAAGTTGCACTTGAACTGTCTATGTTTGATGACTTCAACTAGTTACATTTAGTTAAACTTTGCAGCGCAAATCATGCAAGATAACAAAATAGATTGTAAATTCTCTAATATAAAAGTACGAACTATCAAAATATCTAATGATGATTCGAGTCCTTCATCTTACAATTCTGAATCTTCAGAAACAATTAACGAATCGAAGTATGCATGTAACTGCGAGAAAGAGAAATAGCCCAAAAAACACGTATTTCATTGTCCCAGAATATCTTGGTTGGCATGTTCCATACCCAGCAGTCCCCAATATTACCCCTCAAATGCGAAAACTGACTGCACTTCGATTGCAGCGATGAAATGCAAGATCATCAAGATGTTATTGATCTTTGCGGTGATGAGAAAGAATGGTGAGGTATGCACGATTTCATATGGCTGTGTGTATATAAGAGTATGTGCAGGTGAGTGCGAGAAAGGGGAGACTTGAGAAGTAAAGATAGGAAGTAAGTGTGTGTGTGTGTGTGAATATACGGGTGGAAGTGTGTGTGTGCGACGGTGCAGGTGTTCGAGAGTGTGCAATAGGTAAAGGGAAGAGTGTGAGAAAGAGAGAGTGCATGAGGGAAGGGTCAGATATATGTGTGTGCAGATGAGTGCATGTGTGCATGAGGGTATGTGAGAGGGTGTATGTGTGTTGGTGTGTGCATGTGTGTAAGAGGAGAAAGGAAAGGAATAGAGGGAAAGGGGAAGTAAGAGTGTGCGAGGGTGTGTGTGAGTGTATAAGAGTGTGGAAAAAGAGGGTGTGAAAGCATATGTATGCGTATGAGCAAAAGAGAGTTGGGGAAGGTGAGGGCATAAAAACATCAATTAGAGATACTTTTGCAGCTTCCAAGCAATCCAAGTGGACCGATTCCGAGGGGTTTGAACAAAATAAAGGCTTTCACAATCATCTTTTCCGTGGGCTTAAGAGCCTAAACAGTCTCTCTCTTTCAGGTCTTTCATTTTCAAATCCTTCTCTATTTCTGCCCATGGTGTGTGCAAAACTTACCTCAGGTCTCTCTCTAGTTCTTTCTTTCTGGGCTTCATGAGCGTGGGATGATCCTACTCCTTGGAGGCCATGGGAAACATTGGATCTTGGTGGAGGGAAAATCAATTCACTCTTCCAAGTATATGCATGTCTATCATGTTCTGTTACCAAGAAAATTTTCTCTGATGTGTTATCCAGGTAGACCACTTTGCCTGGTGTCTCTGGATCCTTGAACTCGTAGATGATGACTATGCCCAATTGGCTAGGTTGATCTGGCTTGAATCTCCAAAAGGCTTCCTCTGTTTCTCTATTCAAGAATAGTTCTATGCTTTTATTGTCTTGAGGGATCCAGTCTGGAGTGATCACTCTGGTCAAAACTGACTTACCTCTAGGAGTCTGGGGTCCTTGTCCTACATTTCCTTGTTCTAGGTCTCCTATTTCGTTCTCAGGAATGACATTTCCAAACTCATCAGTCCTATCTGGTAGGTTGGTGACCACATACATGGTTCCTTCCTTATCAATGTATGAACCCTCTTCGAACTTGACCACCGGGTGTTCAAGTCCAAAGGGTCGATCTGGATTTTTGAGTTGGACCACTGATCGCCTCAGGCCATCCTCATAGATGCGAGCACCTAATCGGTTGGTCCGAATATACTCCAATTGTGTCTTATAGGGACCTTCTGGTGTTTGTAAATGGGCACTTCTTGAGCCACCTATAGGTTTCCCCATGCTAAAAGACATTTCTGAGTCACTTGTGTTAGAGTTTAATACGTAAGGACAACCACTTAGTTGTTGTGCCCAAGACTTAGTTGTATGGTTGACACTAGACTGAGAAGATCTAATGCTTTGTCTATCCTTGCCTAGGTGTCTACCAGATCTCAGGTTCATAAGCTTTGGTTAAGAGTCCAAAATTTCCCCTTGGTATGGTTCAAAATCCTTTGGAGTCCCCTTGGTTTCATATTCCCACCAGAGGGTCAACTTCAAAATATCCTATCTGAAAATCAACGCATTATTCTTATAAAAAACGAGCTATAGAGCTCAAAAAGTGGACTTTGGATGAAAAAGTTATGTCAAATCAGGCTCTTGGGGGTCAAAATAGGCAAATAGGCACTTGTGGAAAAATCACGATTTTGTACGAGAATCGCGATTTTGTGAAATCAAGAGAATCGCGATGTTTTGAACTCTAAGAGAATCGCGATTTTATGAATTTCAAGAGAATCGCGATCCTGTACTTTGAGAATCGTGTTTGTTTTCACAGAATCGTCTTTTCACAAAATCGTGTTTTTGCTAAAAATCATGATTGGTGAGAATCGCAATTTTGAGCAAAAAATCGTGTTTTCACAGAATCGTGGTTCACAAAATCGTGTTTTTTTGAAAATCGTGTTCTCACAAAATCGTGTTTTTGGCTGAAAATCGTGATTTGTGAGAATCGCGATTTTGAGCACAACCACAGAATCCCGATTCTGAGAATGACCACAGAATCATAATTCTTTCAGCAAGCTTTTAGGTGGGAAATAGAAAATCGTGATTTTTCAAAAAAAATTGAATTTTCACAGAATCGCGATTTTCATCACAGAATCGCGTTTTTTGGCGGGAAATTCAAATTTCTGAGCGCCGGCAATGGCGAGTTCCGTATGAGCAGAAAATCATGAAAAAACACAGCGCTTGCTCTCCCTTGCACCTCCTAACTCCTTCCCACACAATAATGCATGAAAAACGGTATGAAAATGGTGAAAATGCACTAAAAAACAAGAAATTTCTATGAAGAAGAAGATGGAAGAAGGTGGAGATGATGATGATGATGAAGATGAAGAGGAAAAAACAGACAATGAACTGAAATGACAGTTTTTTTACCTTCCAACGTCGCAAATCTACGATCTTACCATCACAACGCTCGTCCTCGAAGCTCTCTCCCCGGCAACGGCGCCAAAATTTGGTGTAGCTCAAGCGTAAGCACCACCTCCTTTACTTGTCAATCCGTGGAGACGTGAGGACCGGTATGAAGACCACAAGCAAGTGAAGGCACAAGTGCGTGAGTGAAAGCACACAAACATGCACACACATACACACACACGCGCACAAAGTAAGATCAAAGAGAGGAACAATGGAAAGCTTCGATTGCAAAAGAGTTCTCTTACAAAAGCTCTATTCTCTAACAAGCTAACCCCAAAAATGAGCTTTCTAGCTCTTTTTATAGTTTTTTGACTAGTTTTGGCCCTGTCCAGACCTAGTGTCCGGCCTAGTTAAAAATTAGGTTCCAGGGCTTATTTGAGGGCTCAAACGGAGTCTAAAAATTATGAAAATTGGTAGGATGATAGTTCTAATACTCCTCAAGCTCAAGGACTCCTCGGCTTGAACAAAATGGAGTTATAAAAATAGATAATGGTATTTACAATGGTTTTTAATGATGAAAATCACTATTTTTGTAGGGGATTCTTCTGAAAATTTGACATACACTTCTTGGAGCTCCCTACTTGCTCCCTTTCCTTGTGTGTCCACCTTTTGATGTGCTTCCATGCTTTGTCCTTGACTTTGAGCTTCAACAGATGTCTATGGAGATTGTAGCTCAGTGATGAGTAGCACCTCCTTTAATGTCAATCGGGGAAGATGTGAGGATGGTATGAAGACCTCGAACAAGTGATGGCACAAGTGTGTGAGTGAGAAGCACACTAACATGCACACACATACACACACACGTGCACACAAGGCAAGAACAAAGAGAGATCGACAATGGAGTTCTTAAGATTACTCAAAAGTGCTCTTACAAGTTCAATTCTACAACAAGCTAACCTCAAACATGAGCTCTCTAGCTCTTTTTATAGTTTTTGACTAGCTTTGGCCCTGTCCAGACCTAGTGTCCAACCTAGTTAAAAATTAGGTTCTAGGGCCTATTTGGAGGCTCAAACGGAGTCTAAAAAATATGAAAATTGATAGGTAGGTACTTCTAATGCTCCTCAAGCTCAAGGACTCCTTGGCTTGCACAAAATGGAGCTACAAAAATATGAAATGGTATTTACAATGGCTTTTAGTGATGAAAATCACTATTTTTGTAGGTACGTTCGGGAGTTCCCTACTTGCTCCTTCTTCTTGTGTGTCCACCTCTTTGATGTGCTCCTGTGATTTGTCCTTGACCTTTAGCTTCATGAAAAATGATGGCCTACTTGCCAGATCTTCTTTGACTGCTTTGCCGGCTTGGCCCTTCACGTTGGCTCCCTTGTCTTGTAGGTCCTTGACCTCCCTGACCACTGCCAACACTCCCCCCTCTCTCGCATCTGTCGTCTCTGACATACCCTTGTTGTGTGGACTGTTGGATGTAATACTCCACGACATCTGTGGCTAAGTGATGTTCTGCTATTCTCAGCCCTTTGGCCAAATTAGTGAGTAGGGCATCCCAGTCTACTAGCCTGGATACCTCCGGATGTGGCATGCGTAGCTGTTCTGAGTGGAGAGTCTGTTCAACCGCAAATAGTTGTAATAGGTGAGATGGTTTGGGTATGAATATCTCGGAATGATATTCCTAGAACCCTGTGATAAACATTTCCTCAAATGTTTGTTTGAAGCAGGCTGGTAGATACTTGAGACGAGCATGCCATGCGTAGACAACGTTGATGGGTGGTGTTGTGCTCATATCGTAGGCGAGATCCTGGTTGCCTTCATTGAATCCGAGAGCCGAAAGATGAGGTGCTTTGACATTTTGAAAGGTTCTGAAAGTGATCAGCATTAACTCAAATAATTTGAGGCACATCTGTGCCATGATATCTAGTACATTTTTGAATCTGACTGCCTAGTGTTGGATGGTTGAAATCATGTAGCCGACCGTGGGTTGGCCACGAGGGGGTGCTAAGTACACATAGTTTAGCCACTTTTCACACCCTTTAACTGTCAAAATTGTTTTGGTGTACTCTGGCCAAGACCTTCGTCGAAAGACAGGGTAGTAGCATGGGTTATACTTGATGTATAAAGGCATGTTATTCCAAGTGCGTACCATCTCAGGGTATGTTTCAAGCAAACGTATCCTCCACGTAGGTTGAAATATATTCCTGTGCGTGGTCCTTGCAAGAATGTCATCTGGTGCAAACTGTGTTGTCGAGGTTGGTTCTTTTGTTGTGCGCTACTTTATTTCAGCATTATAATCTGCCAGTAATACGCAGAATGGAACATACAAATCATCAGACATGCCAATCCACCAATGATGGGAGAGGTTTCTTAAGTAATCCGATTTGATGATGACTTCTTCCAATCGAGACATTGATTGTATCTGTACTACAACTCTCTCATCATGGGTTGCACCAACCTTCTCTAACTTTTGCATCCATTCAGGAGCTTCGATCTCAATTGTGTCCATTCCTTCCTCTGTTTGCTTACCCCATGGTGCAGGCATGGGTACGTATGGGTCTTCAAAAGTCTCCTCAACTTCAATTGGAACTAAGTCCTCAGGTTCCGACTCCACAAGGGGAGAGGGTTGACGCTCATATTGAAGAACTTTATTTTGTAGTTCTGCCAGTTGTGCTCTGAGTTCTTCAACTTCTTCAGATGTGTCTACAGTGGCTGTGACTTCTTTTGCTGACTCTTGCTGAGCTGCCAGTTACTTTAGTAGGGCATCCCTTTCTTTTTCCAAGGTTGTGTGGGCTTCCAAGAGATCGGTGTGTGTTTCCAATATGATTTGCATATTTTCATATGGGATGGCCTTGAAATTCTCTGGGTCGATTTCCTGCGGTGAACCCTCCATTGCTGCTTCCAAGTTTTCTTCATTCTCTTTCTGTAATTGTTTATTTTCTTCAAGTGTTGCAGACATGTGCTTTCATAGCAAGGCGAGGTTACATCGAAGCTTGAGATTGTCCGTTATCTAGGCATGTAACATATCATCGAGTTGTTGTTTTTCTTCGGTATTTGACTGGGGTGGATTGGCTACTAATTGATCATGTTGTGCCTGTAAAGTGTCATACTGCTATTGTAGTAGCCACTTTTCCTTCTCTAAATTAATGAATCTTTCTTGTAGCATTTCATGATTCCTGAACAGGCTCATATGCTGAGCATCTAGGTGTTGGTAATGTTGTTGTAATTGAGACATACACTGGTACAACGCATTAAATACATTATTAACAGGAGTGGATGCTGGGAAGGTGTTGAATGCAGGAGGGTAGGGAAAAGGGAAAGGGAGTGTGGATGCTATGCTTGAGAAGGCTGAAGTGGGTGGTGGGGGAATGGGAGATTGTGGGAAGATGGGGGGAGGTAGAGGTGCGGAGGTGGGTGATATGTCCATGAAGTCATAAGTGGATGTGGTCATGGGAGTGATGGTGTACATGGGAATTGTAGGTGTGGTAATGGTCCTGAAGGTGTAAAGTGGTGTGTGCAGTTGTGAATATGAACCACCAAGAAGTCTGATAGGGGGAATGGGGTTTTCAGTGGCTACCGTTAGAATTACAGTGTCAGTGGTAGTATTTACACTAGTGGTGGTGTCAGGTTGTGTGGATTGTGAGGGTTGACTCACAGTCTTTGCTTCGGTATGGGAAGTGAAATCTGAAGCTGTGATAGTGGTGGTGACGGTGGTAGTATGAGGTGAAGGTGGTGGAGTTGGGGCGGAGGGTGGTAAAGGGGGTGAGGGAGGTGCACTTGAGGTATGGGCTTCATCAGTATGAGCTGCACCCGTGGTTGTGGATGTGGTGCCTTGTGGTTCTGATACCAAGACATTCATTTGCTTCCCTGGTCTAGGGGGGCATCTGTCGTATCTTCGCTCCGATCTTCACGAGTGTGCGAGAGCGGTATGCACTGTCTCAGGTACCCCCAATGCATCACCAATCATGTCAAGGGTTTCCCTGTATTGTTCATTCACACCTTCGTCCTCCAGGATCTGGTTCATGAGGGCCTTTCCTGCTGCCAAGGATAGTTTGTGTTGCTCCTGGACTCGGTTGATGGTATCATACAGTTTTTTCAATTGTTTTGTATAAGCCGGGGCACCCTCAAGTTCTAGTATAACTTCTTGCTCATATTCATGCTCTTCTTCGTCCGATAGTCCTTCTTGTTCATCCTCTTGCTCCTCTTATGCAGTCTCCTCTTCATCTTCCTCTACTTTGATGACTTCTGGTTGGCTTGGATGGGTTGGTCCGTGACTGTCTGTCGCCCACTTGATAGCTCTGCTTCAACTTCCGAATTCGTTGCATTGATTATTCTTGCTATCTCCTCATCGGTTAGATCTTCCAATGTAAAGCCATGAGGGAACTCTAAGTCAGTGGGTATAGGTGGAAACACCAGATTTGGCCCTTCTGCACTGTTCCTCGGTAGTCTGATGGTAAAGGGCTGCATACGCCTTAGAAGTCGTGGAGTTGTGTCGGGTGTCAGTGTAGCACCTCGGGCTTGTGCACAGGGCATCTGAACTGCTCCCCTCATTTTCTTGGATGCAAGCCTTGCGGTTGATAGTCTTTGCTGAAATTCTTGCACCCTGGTCCAAACAAGTGCCCTTTGAATTGGCACATCATATGCCAAGCACCGATAAACAATCCTTGTAAGAGCACAGCATCCATAAAGTACTGACTTTTTCTTCTTATACCATTGTTGATGTGCTAGGTGTATTTGGTCAATAATCCAATGAGGCATGTTGATTGTCAAATTAAAGGCGTCTGCTAAGTATAAACTGAACCATATCTTCTTAGGTGGCATTCTGAATCTCTCTTGAGCAGGGAACGCGAAGTGTTGCATGCACATTCGGAGGTGAATGGCAATAGTTGGAGTCATTGCCACCATGTCCTTCAGTTTAGTCAGGTTCCTATTCTTCATATTGTTTGGGACCATTGACTCTTTCTCTGTGGAGATGTGCATACCCTTCATATCTAGAGCTTCCCTTACCAAATTGTTCTTCAATTTGAAGCGCTTTAGTTCATTACCTTGTGTAAGAGACGGTAGTACGAAGGTGTTGTAGCCCTTTTTCTCTTTACTGCGAGTGAGGGTGCTAATCAAGTATGAACATCGTAGAAAGTCTAGCTTGGGTAACTGCGCATTGAAGTAATCATATAGGCCAGCCTTCTTCCATATTGGTTTCAACCCTTCATTATTTTGAAGCCTCTCAAACTCTCTGGTAAAGAAATGATACCGACCCTAGCATCCGTTGAACTCTATTTCTACCTCCCACAAATAAGTGCCGTCTCCAAGAGGTCCTGCCGCATCACTGAACCAATGTGAGTTTTTGCTTACTGGTGATGTGTGCCCCTGGGGAGGATTCTGAACAGGTATGGCATGTAATGCTCTCAATGCCAGTTGTCTTTCCTTCAACTCCTCCTCAATGGGGAGGCTTTCAATGTCCACAATCTGAGGGTTGGTGCCTGCCTAGGAGCTAGTTCCTGCAGCCTCAGCCATATTGAAGAAATTGGTCGCTGGTTCTATGAGAATATACAAATGAAGGTTAACTGGTCCCCGTTACAACATTAACATGATGAACTGAGAGTTAGTTAGTTCGTGCTCGTGTGGTTATGAGTGTGGAATGTGGTTAGCACATGCAGGGTTCCTATGTGCTAATTGGGATGATGCGGTGCAGTGTGGACACAGTTAATAAGCGGAGGTGGCTTTACAATGGGATCAGGTGGTTTATTACAAAGTTTGGGCTTCCAAACACAGTGGGTGGCTTTCTTTGTTGATTTTTTGTAGACTCTAGTGGGCTTCATAAGAATGTCTGGTTGTAAATGAGGCTTTTTAGGGACCCATTTACGAGTGATTCTACTCGTGCTCTGGGACAAATATGTGTTCGGGTGTGTCGAATACGGGTGGGACTCAGCTGTTCATGTGAGTGAATCATGTTGTGTATGGTGTGGTCCGTGTGTGGCTATTTGAGCCCGCAAGCAAGCCGTAGGCACCCAAATTTTCCTTGATTGTGGGTCAACCTTCATCAACTTCTTGGGTACCCAGATAGACTTTGCCTTTGTAGAAGAAATTTGGAAAGACTTCCTATTAGTGTCTTGTCGTTGATCACTAATAGGAAGTTGAGCCAATGGTTGTGGCTTGACCGCAATAGGATGCTCGCCTTTCCGCACCCACACTCTTCTTGGTGGCTGAGACATCGTGCTTTGTACTTTTTTCTGGCTTCGAGAATATGTCATTTGCTTCTTCTGCATTTGATCCTCCTTTGGTTGCCGTATCACTATGGCCTTTGGAAAAGAAGGGAGTTCCATCGTATCCCTGACTTATTTGTTGAGACAATCATCCCTCTGCATCACATAGTTTTGGACAAGAACAGCATAGTCATTTTCATGTGTGCTCCTAGAAGGACCAGGAGTTTGTGCCTCTCCTAGTTCCTTGAGTGCTCCATTGTATAACTCAACTGTAATTCGACTGTGATTTACCCATACCTGAAGAAGTCCACTTCTTAGGTTTAGGTTGACTGCATGATAATAAATCTAGTCTTGACCCAAGACAAGAGGCTGAGTGAGATCCTCATCTTGACACACTAGTACTTTAATTGTCAGTAAAACATCTTGAATGTAGAGGGGAAGTTCCACCTCACCCATGCAAGGGGTCTCCATGCCTCCCAATCCTATGAGATATGCTTCTATAGGATTGACATTTAATTTCAACTTTTGACAGTAAGAAAATTTAACAACACTAGTGGCGGCACGTGAGTCAATCAAGGCCCTTACAGTCCTTGCACTCTTTCCTTGCCCTATTTCTAAAGTTACAAAAGGACGTCGATCAATTATTCTATGAGAGCTAATACGTGAAACTTCACACATAGCCACAGGATACACTGGATCTGGATACGCATCTGTCCTAGGTTGATCTCTACCCTGTCTTCTCAATTTCATTCTTTGGATGCGTTCCAATGCTTCTGCATGTGCCTCTTCTCGAATTAGTTTTTCCTCTTCTTTACGTTTCTTTGCAGTATTGAGTCGATTTAACATTTCCTCCATAAGGGATTCCTGAGATAACTTGACTCTGCATCCGCTAATGTAACTAGGGAGAACATCACCTTCTAAACTAGCTAATTGAACTGCTCCACTAGTTGAGATCCTATTAATGATCATAGGTCCATAGCCGCTCTTCTCTAATTTCCGTGCATGTTGCTTCAACGTGTAGACTAGGACTAGGTCTCCTGCCTCCAAACCCTTATCTTTCACATGTGCATCAAAATATGCTTTTTGTCTTTTCTTAGCTGCGTATATTCCTGCTGCAGCTCTTAGTCTTGTTTTTCCTAATCGCTCAAGGTCAAAGATTCTAGAGGAGAGCTCATGGTCTGTCCAATCATGCTCTTGTGCTACTTTCAATGTAGGTATCAAGAAGTCCAATGGTAGCACTGCATTTTGACCAAACACCATCTGAAAGGGAGTGGCTTGGAGTACCGTTTTATGGGCAACTCTATATGTCCAAACAACATGGTGTAGCTGTTTGTCCCAATCAGAACGTTTATTATTCGCTAATTTGGTGAGCACATTGCATAGAATCTTATTTGTGCTTTCGGGTTGGCCATTAGCTTGTGGGTGATAGGGGCAGACTTCTTGTGTATCACCAAGAACTCTTGAAGAAGATATTCAATGACTTCATTTAAAAAGTGAGTCCCTCTATCACTTACTAGCTCTATAGGTAGCCCGTATCTCGTGAACACATTCTCAAATAAGAACTTAGCTGTCGTTTGAGCATCGTTCTTTGTGGTGGCTTTTACCTCTACTCACTTGGTTAGATAATCCGTGGCCACAATAATGTATTCAGCATGTGAACCCTTAGCTGGGGGGTTAATAGGACCTACAAAGTCTATTCCCCACTTATAGAATGCACGTCCACCCATCATAGGTTTCAATGGCATCTCATCCTTGCGTATAGGATACTGAGGTCGCTGACAAACATCACACCTCTTCACATAGGTATGTGCATCCATGTGAAGTGTTGGCCACCACAGACCTGCAAATAGTATAGCCTTGATCACCTGATCTGGTCCAAAATGTCCTCCTGCTACACCCAAGTGAGTAGTTTCCAATATCTTGAGGTATTCGCTCTCATGGACGCATAATCTAAGGTAACCATCTTTGCCACGCTTATATAAATTATCTCCAATGAGTGAGTAGTCTAGGGCTTCTTGTTCTAAACTTCTTTGCCTCGTCACGGTCATATCTTGAGGGAATGTTTTCATCCTCAAGAAGGCTACTAGTGGTTCACTCCAATCTGGCACTATGGACACTTTATAAAGAGTGGCATGCTCCAGGGGTGGTTTACTGCAACAGATAGGACATTCCTTGCACAATTTATGGACATCAGCTTCCATAGTTGGCCAATGTACTCCGAGTCTCCTTAATGTTTGTAAGGTTTGTTGCTTTGAGTAGTGTTGCTCTAATGCACCTACATGTGCTAATTTACATTTTGCGTACTCATCCTCTTCCACACAACAAGCTAGGCCTTGATCTGTATGCTTGTACATACTTCCTGCCATGATCTGGTATTTTTGGGCTTTTACTATCTCCCTATCTTGAGTGTTTACTACTGGATGTTTAGGCCCGTATGTCAATACTGGCACTAGTGTCTTAGCCCACTGAGGTACAACTTCCAAATTAAATAAGTAAGCATCAAGAAGGTCATCTGATACTCCTTGTGGAGCCTCTCCTGATGTGTGCCTAGAGAGATGATCTGCTCTCAAATGAGTCTTCCCTTTCCTCACCACAACCTCAAAGTCATATTCCATCAGTAAGAGGAACCATCTTACTAATCTGCTTGTATTGCATGGCTTGTTTACCAAGTATAACAGTGCTTGATGATCAGTAAAAAAAAAAATTAAACTTATTTGCAAGCAAATAGTGTCTAAATTTCTTCACAACATATACCATGCCTAATCCTTCTCGTTCAGTGGTGGTATAGTTTCGTTCAGCTGCATTCAATTGTCTACTAGCATAGGCAATTGGAAGATCCATATTACCTGCACCCGTAGGTTGTGCGATTACACATCCAATAGCATAATTGGATGCATCCACGTGAACATGAAAGGGCTTATTCCAATCTGGTGTGGTCAAGATTGGTGCTAAACACAATCGTCGTTTAAGCTCATTGAAGGAGTTCTCACACTCTTCAGTCCACTCAAGGTTAGTCAAAAGTCCGTACAGGGGCTTTGCAATGATGGCGTACATGTGTATAAAGCGTCGGTAATAACCACAATGCCCCATGAAAGCTTGTACTTCCTTGACATTCTTTGGCCTAGGTAGTTATGCGATGACCCTCACTTTCTCCTCATCCGTGGATATGCCATTCTTTGACACTATGTGTCCTAGAATCTTGCCTTGCCTGACCATGAAAACACACTTTTCTGGGTTTAGGCAGACTTGATATTCTCTACATTTGTCAAAGATTTGCTTGAGTTCAGGTATATGTGTCTGTCTAATGTTGGAATAGGCACAGAGGTCATCAACATAGACTTCCAAGTTCTTCCTCAGGAATTCTTTAAATACATGACACATCAGTCTCTGAAATGTCCTTGTCGCATTGGTAAGCCCAAATGGCATAACTCTAAAGGCAAATATGCCCCACTCTGTGGCAAAAGCCATCTTATGCTGATCTTCTGGAGCAATGGCTACCTGATTGTAACCAGAAAACCCATCAAGGAAACTGTATACTTCCTTTCCTGCTACTCTTTCTAAGAGGTGTTCCGTGATAGGAAGCGGATAATTGTCTCGAATAGTGGCGGCATTAACCTTCTTCAAGTTAATGCACACACGTAGCTTTCCATTCTTCTTGGTACCAGTAGGGATACCCACTCAGTGTGCTCAATTTCATAGATGAATCCAGCTTCGACCAAGCGATCTATCTCTTCTTTGATCTTAGTAGCATAATTATCGTTATATGTGTATGGCTTTTGTTTAGAGGGTTTGGCATATGCGGTCATGGGAATGGTGTCTGAGCATATGTTAGGGTCTACACCTTTCAGGTCCTTGTAGATCCAAGCAAATACATCTCTGTACTCTCTTAGCAAAGCTATCAACTCTTGCTCTTCTTCTTCTGTCAGGCCATGTCCTATGTAAGTGCATCTCTCCTCTCCTTTTTCTATGGCTACCACTATTTTCTTGGTGGTTTCTTTGTTATCATAGGCCTCTCCTGATTGCGCCTCACGTTTAGGCATTCTTATCATGACTCTCCTATCATCTATTTCATACTTCTTAAAATTTTTCAAGGACCTCAAACAAAGATTCTTCCTCTTCTGGTGTGACTTCTTTCTTCTTCCTCTTCTTGCCTTCACTCTTGGCGACCACTTGTGTGGTTAATCTCACCTTGTTCATAATTTTTGCGTGTCTCTGAGGGTGAGATTCTACCTCATAGAAGTATTCCTCATCTGATGCAAAGGGTGGGTCCATGATGATTGACTCTAGATCAGAGTCACTTGCATCCTCAAATGCATCAGGGCTAGGTTTGCATTCTTCTAAAACTGCATCTCCCATGATTGGTACTATTGAGAAGACTGAAATGTCATAGCCATCCTCATCACAGTGGGGTGTCCATTGTTCCTCATTGATGGCTACATCCATTGTTGCTAAAATTTTTGCCTAGCCGTGAGGCTCAAATTCTTCGTCAGGAAATGCACATCCATAAGTGGATGTCTTCATGCATCCAGGAGGATCCTAATCCCATGGAATGCACTGACTCGGTATCCTCTTTGGCTATATGGATGGGGTTCCATTGGATGGGAGGTACATCTCTATGAGAGTAATCTTTGAGATTCACTTTGGTTGTGACACCTAAGTTTTGCAAATACAAGGAATTGGTTCTTGCTAAAATCACATATGGCGGAAGTATGCTCAAACTCAACACCACATGTAGTGAGATTTATTCCTTCTAGCAAGCCTAAGGGTCTTTCTATGTGACCATCAGCCATCTGCAATTTCATTCTCGTTGGCCTAAGTGTTGGCTTGCCCCAACGCTTCCACAAGGAAGTGGTAGCACTTGCAACTCCTGCACATGAACCCAGAATTGCCTTGGTTGTGTATCCTTGATGGGTGATGGGAAGATAGGTGTTTCCTTCTTCTCCTTCACTCATATCTCCTATCTTGTCTAGAGGAATTTCTGGCACTGTTCTATGAGAACCTACTTGGGAACACGGTTTAGCTATCTCTGGTACTTGTTTGGCTACATGTTTCCATAGTTCTAGCCTAACCTTGAGTAACTCTTCTAAAGTGAGATTGCACTTCACTTTAGTATTCTTTACTACCTCCGTATTCCTAGGTATGACTGAGTCTTCGTTTTGTACCATAACCGTGGGTGCTCTCATACAAGTAGACTTAGCTTCCCATGGGCCTGTGAAGTGGGGTAATTCCTGTAAAGAATTAGACTCAAAGTCTAATCTCTCTTGAGATTGTGCACTCTCCTGCTCTCCATAAATGGAGGGAATATCTTGTGGGAATTGATCATGCTTATCATCCACAAGTTCAATGGGAGGAGGGACTTCACTCTCTTTTGCCCATTTCTCTTCTTGAATCTCTCGTAGGAATTCTGGTGTGTACCGATTCATAGAAGAAGATGTGTCTGGTTCTGTGGAGTTAGGCGTGTAAGCTTCCTGGGAAGGAAGGCTTATCCTTTCGCTTGCCTTGCCCTTATTTGGAGGGGTGGGTTCCTTTTTTGATTGTGCAATTAGCCTCTCCAATCTTTCTAGCAGTCCATCAAAGTGCAATTGTGTCTTAGCTGAACTAAAGATGTTAAAGAGGCGACTGGCTTCAAACATGGTTTGAGCCAATTCCACCATCTTAGCACAAATTTTAGTTCGTTCAAGCTCTAGTTCCGCTCTAGGGTAACACTTTTCATGATCGATTACGTTTGGCCCTTCTTGGATTCTGGCTTGATATGCCTTAAGCATCATATTTAGGTCCTCAGGAGTGGGATCTGCTAATACTGATCCTACTCTAGGGGGAGGTGGGGTCGCCTAAGTCGGGTTGTAAGGTGGTGGGTCGGATGGAGATGGGAATGGTGGTGGTGGAGTAGTGTGAGAGGGAGGTTGAGATGTAAGTTCAATTATTTTGGCTCTCGTTTCTCTTAGGCTTTCCTCGAGTTCACTCATCTTCTTTGCCCATTGTCTTTTCATCCTTTCTCGACTATCTTTCCAGGCTCTAGTCCTCTTCTTGGTTATGCTCTCAGTTTCGCTAGCTTCAGAACTCTTTTCATGGCCTACACTTTGGTTTTGTTGTGTAGCTTGAGCTCTAGTGACCACCTATACTGGTGCAGTGGAAGTTACACTTCCTTTAGCGTCTACTACTAACCCAATAACATTAATTGGAGTGATTTTTGGCATATTATTGGGATTCTTTGGGCAATCTCGTAAGAGATGCTCCTTCCCACAATCTTGGCAAAAGCCCTGGATCGTCATTGACTGGGGTTGTGTAGGTGCAGGCATGGGGCAATCATGAATGAGGTGATCTCCCTGACATCTGAAGCACGGTCCTCTAGGGAATGGGGGTCTTACTTGCCTAGGTTGAGGTCTAGAGTTGGGGTTTGCGTACATGACGTTTGCATAATCTGGCTCCCAACTAGGTTAACTCGGTTCTTTAGAGTAATATGATTCATTATGCTCAGGTGACTGCATGTAGTAAGGCTGTGGACTATCTATGTGAGTGGAATCAAAACTATCATCACTCGGGTCACTTTCTGAAAGCAATGGAGTGACTGGGACTATGGCTCTATTTAGATTTTCTTCTGCAGCAGCGTACTTTACTGGAATCACATTGGCTGGAGTAGGAGGTTGATGGGCTAGTACTGGTTGGGGTCTTTGCTTGGCCTGATATTGTGGTTGGTAGGTTTGTTGAGGCCTCACATACTGTTGTGGTGGGTACTGATTCTGGTATCTTCCTTGTTGTGGATAGGGCCGAGGATAGGTTTGCCTCACTGCTTGCTTATTATAGGGGCAATCTTGTGCGGTATGATTGGTGTACCTCCGTTCTATGGTGCAGTACTGGCTACTAGGATTAACTTGGGGTTGAGCCATAATGGGACATATGTTCGCCATATGGTCACCACCACAAGTATAGCATCTCTCGACTAGGGCAAACCTTGGTATTTGTTTGCTCGATACTCCTAATTTCTGAGCTACTTTCTCGGCGAGTTCCTCAATAGATGTGGATTGAGTGGAAGAGAGGCTAGTAGAACTATCTGAAGCTTTGTAGATTTTCGAAAGTTCTAATCCTCCCCTAGGTTATCCTCGATGTCGATGCACATGCGTACACACTCTTCTATGGTCCTCGGGTCCTTTAAGTACACGTATGCTCTCAACTTTGTACTTAGCAGTCCATCTAGGAATAAAGCCACTTGTTTGGCTGGTGTGGGTAACTCAGAAATAGGACATCTCTCTAGATATTGCCTAAACCTTCTTCCTGCAAGTCTAACCATCTCTTGAGGGGTTTGCTTGAAGCTGTGAATCAGCGAGGAAGTGTTATGTCGTATGCCACTCTTAGAGAATTCAATGATGAAGGCCTCGAGAAGTTGGTCTATGATTCTGAACTGCCTCTCATTTAGAGGTTGAAACCATGTAAGGGTTGTGTTCCTAAGGGTAAGACCAAAGGTGTTGTACTGCGTGAAGAGGTCCTCCACTTGTTCAGCTCTCAAGACTTGCCTAAACTCGGCCACATGATCAAATGGGTCTCCTGTGCCATCGAAGTAGTTCTTCATGGATTTAACCAGTTGTGTGGGTCTCAAAGTCCTCGTGTGCTCTCTAGGTCTTGCTAGAGGGAATTCATCTACATTTCTTGGATTTCTTAGAGTTCTAAGTCTCTCAGGTTCCACTTTATCCATCTCTGTTCTTGTTCCTTCTCTCCCCATTGGGTTGGCAAAGCTTACTTCTGGCCTATCTCGACTTCTATCCCTTTGAGCTCCATGAGCTTGGGACATTCCCGCTCCGTGGTGACCATAAGAGACATTAGATCTTGGTTGGGGGAAAACATATTCACCCTTCCAATTGTAGGCATGCCTACCATGCTCTGTGACCACAAAGATCCTCTCAGAAGTATTGTCTAGGTAGGTCACCTTGCTTGGGCTATCAGGATCTTTGAACTCGTAGATTGTGGTCATTCCTATCTCATTAGGCTGATTAGGCTTATACCTCCAAAAGGCTTCATCGGTTTCTCAATTTAGAAGTAGATCTATGCTCTTATTGTCCTGGGGAATCCACTCTGGCATGATAATTCTAGTGAGAACTGATTTACCTCGAGGGGTTTTAGGCTCTTCACCTATGTTTCCTTGCTCTAGGTCACCTATGTCCGCTTCTGGGATCACGTTACCAAATTTATTTGTCCTATCTGGGTGGCTGGTGACTACATATATGGTTCCTTCTTTGTACAGGTATGCTCCATTTTCAAACTTGACAGCTGGATGTTCAATTCCAATGGGTTGGTCAGGGTTCTTGCTCTAGACCACAGATCTTCCTAAGCCGTCCTCATATATGCAAGCACCTAATCGGTTGGTCCTAAGGTATTCGAGTTGTGTCTTGTAAGGGCCTTCTACCCGTTGTAAGTATGGCACACCTGAGCTTCCTGTGGGTCTCTCCATACCTTGAGACATCTCTGATTCACTAGTCTCAGAGCTAGGGTAGTCTAAGCTAGGGATTGACAGAGGGTGTTGAGAATTTCTAACCTTTAGTTTCTCTCCTTGGTTGCCCTTGTGTGCCAAGGAAGCGTATTCCCAAGCTTGCACTTACTCTTGCTTCGAGTACCCTTCGATGCTCTCAAAGGACCTGAAAATTTCCCAAAGTTAGCTCAAGACTTAAATTCAATTGACACAATAAACCATGTTCATTCATGCAATTCAGAGATCAAACTGTTCTTTGGCTTTAAAGAAAACAATCCTAAAGATTCCTTAGTTTTTCTCCCCCTGGATATGGTCACTTCAAAATATTATATCTAATAATCCTGATATTAATTTTACTGAGATGGTGATGGACAATCATCGGAAGGAAAGCGAGAAATCTGGGCTAGTGAGGTACCACCTCAGCATTTCCTTGTGCAAGGATTACAAGGTATACCAGAAGTGCAGCCAACCCCATTTGCAGAAATTAAGGTTGGTGAAGTAAGCACTGGTTCTGGTGATAGTGTGGAAATTTTCGGTAGCAGTTTGTGGAATTTGCCTCTATTACAATAACGTTGGGGCAATTGTTAGCCTTGGTTCCGGGTGTACGACAACATTCCAGCAACAAATTAATCCAGGATCTTTGTGTACACCAGCTACGACAACTATCAGCCCAGAAATAGATTCTACGGTGGATCATGCTATTTCTTTAATTACGATATGGTATAAAAACCACAAAATCACTCAAGTGTTAATTGATGGACGCTCCTGAGTGAATATTGCCACAACTGCCCTTTAAAAATGGTTAGGATGGACTCAGATTGAACCCGTTCAGTTTTTTGTGAGGATGGCAGTTAAGTCTAGGGTCCATCCAGTGGGCTTGGTACGTGACATACCCATTACTCTTCAGGGAGCAGTGTTCAAAATGACTTTTGTGGTCCTAGAATTACTTGACTCAAGTATGGATTATAATTTGCTATTCGGGAAGCACTGGCTGAAACAAGCCAAAGTGTTGCAGGATTGGTCTGCACACGAACTTATTTTCAAAAGTAATAATCGGAAGTATGTAGTACCATTGGACGAGATGAAGCCTTGCGACCTTCATGCTCGACCCTACATAGCCAAACCTGTGCATATGTTGGATGGACTTTCAAATGATGAAGAAGAAGCTTTTCTCAATGCTAACCAGGATTTGCTCTCCCTGGGTACAATCGACTTACAAGCAGTTGCAGATAATTGGAATTCGATTGTTTGTTCGGTAGTTCCGGTTACAGAAGAAGGGGACCCTGTTATGGATCAAGCTTTGAGTGCCCAAACTTCCCACCATTTATTCCAGTCACCTGAGGATATATCCATGCCATGATAGTTTTATGTACCGAAAGATCAACTCATCACATGCAATCTAGGAAATGAGAGTACACCGAGACCGGTCAAGCTTAAGGCTGGGACCAGAAACTTTTCAAAATGATCTACTACAGTTGTTGACAAAGTTCCAAGATGTATTTGTGTGGGACTATTGAGATATGAAAGGGTTGGACCCTCGCATCTATCAACACTGTGTGATGCTCAAGCCGGATGCACATCCAATCAAGCAACCCAATTATCACATGAATCCCAATTATGCTGCTCAAGTGAAAGCTGAATTGGATCGTTTGTTGAAAGTAGGTTTCATCGTTCCCATTGAGCATGCAGAATGGATGTCACCTATTGTTATCGTCCCAAAGAAAAATAAGCAATTGCGTATCTGTGTGGATTACCGAAAATTAAATGCGGTGACCGTGCTGGATCCCTTCCCACTTCCCTTTTTGGATACAATGCTCGATGATGTTGCCGGATGTGAAATGTATTCCTTTTTCTATGGTTACAGTCGCCATAATCAAGTGTGCATGGCTGAAATGGATATACCGAAGACTGCGTTTATTACAAACTGGGGTGTATATGCGTGTACGGTGATGTGGTTCGGTCTCTGCAATGCTCCTAGCACCTTCCAATGTTGTATGCAAGAAATTTTTTCCCCCTTCCTAACCACCTTTATGCAAGCATATTTAGATGATTTTTTGTTATCGAGTGACGCATCAGCACACTTCTATCACTTCCGGTGCTGCTTTTCTAAGTGTTGAGAGTTTTGTTTGTTCTTAAATCCCAACAAGTCGACTTTTCGGTGTCATGTGGCAAGTTGCTTGGTCATATTATTTCACAGCAAGGCATTCAAGTGGATCGAGATAAAGTGCAAGCAGTGTTGAAGGTTCCTGCCCCGACTACACCAAACGAAGTAAGGCGATTCCTTGGCCAAATATGTTGGCATGGGTGGCATCTTCGGTACTGGCTTGCACATTTAGCTATACCCATGAATCGGTTGATTACTACCTATCCCCGATAGTTTGTGTGGATTGAGTTGCAAGCACCAAACTGGCAGCTTCCATTCCATGTCTTTGTGGATGCATCAGACAGTTCCATCGGTAGTGTGTTCATGCAACAACAGGATAAGTGGTTCCACCCTGTTTATTATGCTCGTCGATGATTAGCTGCTGCTGAACGGAATTATTCCGTCACTGAGCGCGAATGCCTGCATTTGGTTTATTCGATGAAGAAATTTTGGCATTATTTACTGGGACAGCCTTTTATCTTTCATGTGGACCATGCACCCCTGGTTTATCTTGTTCGCCAGCAACATTTGGGGGGCCGATTAGTGAGATGGGTGCTATTGCTACAAGAGTTTGATTATGAGGTTGTGCATTGTCCAGGGTCAGCACATGCGCTAGCTGATTTCTTATCTTGGCTTGATTCTAGTGAACTTCCTGGTGGAATTGATGATACTACCCTTGCTATCTATGCAACTGATTCGGTCTAGGAAGATTGTCAGGAGCTCCCGGTGGCACCTTCGTATTATGATACTCTTATGATCTTTCTCACGAGTGGTAGCTCCTTGACCAATACTTCTACTTCTGCTCGTCGTAAACTAGCGAGTATAGTCGACGGTTTCAGATCATTGTAGGGCAGCTGTACTACATGCACTCATCCGGTGCACTCTTACATTGTATCCCTACCCATGAAATTCCTTCGGTTATTGACATGGCCCATTCTACTCCTTCCGGTGGTCATTTTTGATCAATCTTACTTACCAAAAAATTCTACATAGTGGTTTATGGTGGCCCACTATGCAGCGTGATATCACTGCTTATGTCAAAAAGTGTGATGCTTGTCAATGATTGGGACAGCCTTTACAACGACATCATTTTCCACTGTAGCCTGTCTCTCCCCTTGAACCTTTTCAAAAGTGGGGCTTGGATTTCATTGGTCCCATTACACCTCCTGCTACAGTTACTAATCATCGATATATACTTACTTGTACAGACTATGCTACTCGGTGGGTTGAAGCTTGGGCTTTACGGTCCACAACTGCGTCAGTGGTGGTCAAATGTTTGATGAATGATGTTTTCCGTCAGTTCGGTCTTCCCTTAGAAATTGTTTCGGATCAGGGCACACATTTTGTTAATTCCTGAATGCAAATGCTTACCCGAACCCTGAAGATTATTCATAAATTTAGCTCCCCGTATTACCCTCGTGCCAATGGACTTGCTGAAAGTACCAATAAAACCCTGCTTAACATGCTCAAGAAACTAGTTCTGGAATGTCCGGAGCGTTGGGATCAATTTCTTCCTTTGGTCCTCTGGTCTTACCGTACTACTTACAAGTGGCTACACGAAATATGCCTTCAAATTGACATATGGGTTGGAGGCCATTGCACCCATGGAAGTGGTGGTACCTTGCCTCAGGGTGGCACTAGATCATAAGCTCTTGCCAAAGGAATCCTTTCCTTTCCGGTTGGATGTGTTGCGGTCCTTGGATGCACAATGCTTGGAAAGTTTTCTAATGCTGCAAGAAGTGCAACTGCGCCAATACAAGGTCAAGAACCCATATCTCCCATCCTCCCACAATAAAATCATCAAAATGGCCTTGCCAAGAATAATCTCTCCTCTATCCACAATCGCCAATTGCGAGGCCTCCTCAATAGATATAGATACACCACCCTACAAGCCATTGGGTACATACCCTGTAGACCAAAAAGCCTTCCCATGTCTCAACAAAAGCTACCTACAACCCCATGTACGGCTCAAGGAGAGATGATGCTCTTGGATCATCAGAATATCAATGGTTCCACCAATCAGATATTGGCAAAGCTCCTATCATATGTGATATCTATAGTAAAGGAACTGAGGCCCACCCAATCCCTGAACATTCTAGGAGAGAACCCTCATGGAGAAGAGGCAAATCAAGATGTTGTAGTAGCAATAAAACAAGCCATCTTTGAGGCTGGTTTGGATGATGAATAATCCCAGTCCAAACATCCTCGATATGAAGCTTGCTATTTTTGTAGAACCATGCACAAACTGAGCGAAGTGGACTCACTAGCTGCCCATGCCTGCTCTTAGCCGATCTCCTCCTCATGTATATACATATATCTAGAAGTATTTTGAGTATATGAAATGACATACAAAATAAGGTAACTCTCCCCTGTACTAGGGATGAACAAAAACTTAGTTGTACCCCATGCCCTAACAAAAAGTTCTGTGAGATCAAGATCTCCGAGGTGGTGAGAAAACACAAGATCCTGCACATGGATGAATCAAAGTGCCTCCCCAGGAAACCAATCTTGTTTTGTAGCCCCGCATAGAGGAAATGGGAAAGAAATGGCTGACTCCAAGGCTGAGCGGTTGTGGAAGGCAAGGGCCACAACATGAACCCTAACGAATGATGCCATAAAGTCCTACTACTTACCAAAAAATCTCACAAACTGATAGCCAAAACTCTCCCCCCATAGATGGTACCCAAAACACACTAGCCTCAGAGGTATAACACTCAAGAGTGATGCATCTCATGAAAAAGGGGGCAATGGAGAGTGATCCTCAAAGACCACCCATCTCACCAAAAAGTCACTATCAAGGGATCACTGAGGATGAGAAGGAGAAGTACCAAGCTATCAAGAGGAACTCGCAGAGGAGGAAGATCCAAGAGAGGATATTGGTGTGGTGCAGACTGAAGAAGAAGGTCTAGGTGGATTCATAGAAGAGATGGGAATGTTCACTGGGGATCCTTGCTCTGGCACCACACCAGTATCCATAGGAGAGTCCTCCTAAAGCATGCCAAAATAGTTCCCCATGGGAATCAATCTCTCCTAGAGTGTCAGACATGACTACCATCCAAATTGTGGTGAACATCGAGAGTGTAGCCAACCTGTGCCAAAAGTTGAGGAGGCAGTTGTGGCATTGGGGATGTCCAAATGGCAAAGAGTCCCATCCTCCTCCTGAGGTGAGGCATCGGAGGGAGCCGAGGAGGGGGATGGTGGATGAGGCCTCTATGGAAGAGGTATCTAAGCTTGTTGCCCAAAATGTTGTCTGGTCGGTTGTCTAGTCCTCAAGGGGCAACCATTTGCAAGACGATCAACCTTGTGATAGGAGCAATGATTCGAAACCACTATAAGGAATACGGGCGCATAGAGACGATTAAGGCGACACAATTTCGTCGCTATAAAATTACAAAATGCATCACAAGAAGCATCGAGCGCGGACCGTCGATTAAACGACGAGCCAAACGACATTTTTTTGACTTGTGCTGTGATAGGATGTGCGACGCTCACATAGAGCGTGGTTAATGCGATGGTTTAAAAAAGCATTGCATAAGCGATGCTAAAAAACGTTGCTTATGCAACGCCAATTCCAGTGGTTTTTACGATGCGTTACCATTGCTTACAGGACGGTCTGTTGACGGAAAAAAATTAAAACGTTGGAGGCTCTTCAATCAGCATGTTCTCACATTTGATCGAAGAGCTCTTCAATGTTCGCACTTGCGCTACACTTACGATCTCAAACAAGTATATGCAGAATTGTTGTTTTGCCTAAGCTCTATCTTATTGTCCCTCTCTGTCTCTGTTTCTCTCTTTCTATGTCTTTCTCTCTTTGAATTCTCTCTCTCTCTCTCTCTCTCTTTCTCTCTCTCTCTCTCTCTCTCTCTCTCTCTCTCTCTCTCTCTCTCTCTCTTCTCTCACTCTCTCTTTATTGCAGGTTATTCAAGAAGCTAACCAAGCAAAAAGCATGGCTAACTATTGTAAGTAGAATTTCCATTCTTTGTATATCATTTGAATTGTGTTATTTTCATTAGATAGCATACTCACACTTATTGATATGCACATACACACTTATACATGATGAAGATGCACGTTCACACTCACTATGTGTCTAAGATTCTGTTAATGCATGCATGTCATCATTATGTCTGCATATTCCCAACACCGAGTGATGATTATGTTTCTTCCCACATTTCCATTCGGGGTTTTTACTTAATCACGTTCTTCTCCCTCTTTCCCGCTATTGTGTTTTTGCGACTTTGAGTGTTTTGTGTTATCTCCTCTATTCGTTCTCTCTTGCTCTCCATGGAAGTTTTAGCAAATATTGTTACCTTCCGTGCTGGCCTCACACTGGAATTGAGCGAGTTTTTGCGCATCTGCATGCTTCTAGCATTTGCCGAACTGCCATGGCATTCGGTTGAATGTCATCCATTCTTTGTGGAGATCATCTCTACTATAGCTGATACTCCCGTGACAGAAATGTGTTGGCTGCTTACATG
The DNA here is from genome assembly GCA_020310875.1 of Ceratopteris richardii. Taxonomy (NCBI): domain Eukaryota; kingdom Viridiplantae; phylum Streptophyta; class Polypodiopsida; order Polypodiales; family Pteridaceae; genus Ceratopteris; species Ceratopteris richardii. The sequence continues at coordinate 153,929,050 of CM035426.1, read as the reverse complement.
TCTTAACCCACGTATTGTCATCAATCTAAACACTACTTCCGAGGGATTCCATCTCCCTCAAGAGAGTAATGTAGACGGGAGCGCTCAGCACTACAGTTCCTGGTAGCTTCACTTAACCTCGAAAAATGCACTTACGGCATTTCTCGACCTTTTTATTCCATGATCGATGTCGCTGCACGTGAAGCAGTTAATCTTGCTTCGTTTTTCATCCAGCGTATTCACTGGGAATGTCAAGCAGTCCCCTGGCAGATGGCAAAGGGTGACATCCCTCGCACCAGACTACCTCAACTACTGACTTTCTTCCTCTCAGCGATTCAAACTGCGCAGCCTCCTCCCATGAATACCCTTTTCTTCCATGAAGAATCAGTGCAAGTGATGGAGGTCGAAGACGATGACGATCTCCTGCAGTTTTTTAAGGGGAAGCGCCGCAAACTGAGCCCCTCCCACAATCAAGTTCAGCCTTCCTCAACCAGCCAATTGCAGGATACTGTCTCCTCCACACAAATTATCTTTGTTCCATCATCTCCTCCAGATCAAGCCACTCCCGACACTGTCATCGCAGACGTTCATCCCGACGATACAATTGTTCAGCCACAGCCTCTGTTGAGGTTGTAGCAAGGAAGGACCAAAAACCCTCACCACCTTGCATGGAAGCAAGAAGGAAAGCTCAAGAGTGACTCTCCTCTCATCCCCCCTACCTCCCACATGTTCAATGCCATTGGCATCAGCCCCATGCTATGCCACATGCTTGAAAACAAGGAGAATAGGGAGTCAAGGATCCTAGTCCATGAGGAAAATACAAGCAAATGCAACTACTCTACTCACACAAAAGAGAGACATGCATAGGCACACACACTCCACTCTCACACACTCAGAAAGACACAAATACATGTAAATGTAACAAGTCTTGGAGTAAATGAAAGCCTTCTTCCATTGATAAGAGATATTACATGAGAGCATGTCGACCAAAAGCTCCCCTCTTTACAAAAATGAACTTCTATTTATAGGCTAAGCTCTATTTCCCATGTGCTTCTTTGAAAAGTCAAAAAGGTGATTCTCTCTCTAACTACCATATCTTCTAGGATATTCTAAGATCAAATTTGTAACAACCAAATCCCAATGAAGGGCATGCGTGGGTTTTTTACGTGGGAATGTCCTAGAGAGCCAAAAAAGGTGAGATATTTGGGAGACATCTTCACTATGGTATAAGAGAATATTAAAAAGTGCTCTAGGAGAGTGTTCATATGTGACACTTACATATATACAAAAAAGGTTATTTCTCATGGTCTAGGGAGGGTTCTTATGCACAATTGAGGATGTGTGCATACCCTACAACCTAACACTCTCCCCCCTAGACTTTGTTGTCCTCAACAAAGCTAAGATGAGAGGATCATACACAACTGATCTGTTCCAAGTGGAAATCTTCAAGTCTGAAAATCTTCAGGTCTTCAAAATCTGCAATTCTTCAGTCTGCAAGGCTTCAGGCTGCAAGTCTTCAGTCACTACTTCAAGCTGCAAATCTTCAATCTTCAAAGCTGGGCGACACAATCCCCTTGGGGAGCAGTCAGCCCAGCATGCATCCCACTATGCAGTCTTTTGTAAGGCTGGAAATGCCTTCTCCAGAAGCTCCCAAACCTGAAATGACATACAAAAGAGAAAGTAGACTGCATCTAGTAATGAGATAAACATTCACTTCAATTTCAGTTTCCACTTCAAGGACATCCTCTTCTACAAGACTTTTCTCCTAGAGAGAAGTCCTGAAAATCTTCTTGTTCCTGCAATCCAACTTGAAGAGCAAGGATCATCGCAAGAACTCTCTATATCTTTGTGATGCCAAAATCTTATTGTCATTCCTAAATATGCTATCCCCGAGAGTGTGAGACATATTGTAATGTATAGCATGAGGTGAAGGTGGTTTCATGTTTAACTTATGGTCCTACAATCACTTATACTATGCTCATGTCATCAAGCTTGCGAATTATCATGTGTTCACAAGATGATTAGACAATAGTGCAACATTATGACTCATATTCATGAAATTAAAACAGCTTATCCAGAGTTATTCTTGCAAAGTAAATCATCTATAGGAGGTAAGAAGAATCCATTCTGAAGTTTTGTGTGTTGGCCTGCAATGCAAAAAAGAAGCCTTAACTGAGCATTGTGAAACTAGAGAGTTACTTCCCTAGCAAAAAACAATCACTCAGACCTTTGTGATTTTCACACTTAAATAGTATAGAATAGGTTAATTATACCAACATTTTCCAAAACTTTTACGAACCAATTCCACATGGGCCAGCGAGAAGTATTCAAAACTAGGTTCAAACCTGTGAGTAACTTCAAGTTCATTATGAGAAAGCAATATCTGCCTCTATAAGACTTCCAAAGGTAATGCACCTTCAAACTTAAAATACATATGTCTTCTCATAAAACCACAATTCGTTTATTTGGGTGGATGCATTATCATATCATGAAGCACAATTAAAATATTTATTTCCTGACAAAGACTTGGTGTAGTAGCTAGCATTTATAGGTCAATGGTTGGCCCCTAAGGACCAGATGCCATCATAATTCCACCTTCAAACCTGTATCTCACCAAGACAAGATTAGATAACTAAATGGGCAACTAAAAGTTATTTCACATGTATAAGGTTCTCAAAGGATATCCGAAATCCCCAAAGGTTCGAACCCAGGTGATAATTCAACAAGTATGTTGATCCCAAAAGAGACTATTAGGAAGAGTAACCAGGTATCATGTCTGTCAAACTACATATGACCAAATTTCAAGAGAATATGAGTTCATAAAGGGCCCTTTTGAAAGAGAGAAAGGGACCCCAGGTATTCATGCATTCAGAACAAAGTCCAATAGGTAGCATTTTCAAGCACTGTCAAAAAAACCTATCCAGGTCATGTTTCAGAGTTGCACATCTACAAACCTGTAGTACCAAGAGTTGAGGCATGTTGAATCTAGCATGAAATTACTACATGATTATAACAGGACACCACATCAAAGGCAAACACCATCCTGTAATAGCAAGCTACCGAGTGCAATGAGCTGTCCAAAAATCCATCAGACTTGTAACCATGGAATGCATCAAGCTCTCACACATATGAGCACATTTGATCACTATGATGCATAGGGAAATTATTGTTAGTCTTGTTCAGAGAGGTGCATTGCAATGTAATTGTTTGCTAGACATAGCGGCCGTATGAACAAACATTCAAGAAACCAAGGGTATGAACTTCAAACATTTATGCATGTATCACCATCAAGGCACTAAAATAATCATTTTTGACAACAAAAACCCAAAAGATCACTCACTTGTAATGGTCGTTGGCATGAAACAAACACTACGAAGCATTGCTAGACCAAGATAACCTTCAAGTGATAGTGAGAAGTGTGGGCAAAATCCCTATATAGTGATCACACACCACAACATAGAATGGGCAAAATAGGGCCGGCTCCAGGTCAAAGATGTATTGACATCAATCTAGTGTTTAAAGTGGTTAATCATCATCACACAAACTATCACACATAATCAATACCCGAATCAAGAAGTTTTAAAGCAGTCAATCATTCTTGAACATAAGATAGGATAGCCTTCAAAATTTAAATCCAAATGTGAGGTGTTTTGATCAAACACTAGGAAACTCTAGATGAATTCGATAGTTATTGTCTTCAACCAAAGTTGTAGCACTAAGGGTCAAAAAAGTCGGGCAATGGTGGATGGAGCGAGGAAACAACTCGGGGTGAACTTCACACCTTCAAATCAAGTCTTGCCTCTTGACCAAGCATCCTGTTGTAGCATGGTGGTCTGGCCTTGGTAGGTACACATTTCGAAAGAAGAAGATTAACTCGAGGCCCCTGGATTGTAAGGTCTGAAATTGCCCAGAGGAAGATTCCGAAGTAGCATCTTGAAATATCACCCTGCAGATCTATGTGTGCAAAACGACATGTGCATCCTCAATGAAACGGCAGGAAAGTACTTTAAATTACCATACAGTTGCTTGCTATGATCGCTCAACTTATGAGGCTAAAGCAGAACAAGCAAAGCATGCAACAATGTTACGTGCAGTGTGCCAGTCATCCTAAACATTCCTTAAAGGACTGTGTAAACATGAGCATGCCTTAACCCGACTTCCAGGAAAAATACAAACATCTCAATTAGACATGAAACAGAAGTCCAACCTGCAACAACAAATATCTGAAGCTTCCTGAAAGGTCATGATGGAGAAAATCTTGAAGCACAATGGGAGATGAGCTTCATGGGTCCAAATTTTTGTGTGCATCATAGAGGAAGGTTGTATGATGGTCCTTATGAAAGATAAGGCCTACATCCTTTGTGAAGATGAGCCCCATTATGATAGATAAGCGCCCAAACAAGTTCGAAGTTCCTCAAGATCATGAACAGAAGAGTCTGTTAATTTGTCAAAGGAGATCCATTATGGTTTCTGATATGGCAATCACCAAAATTCTTGGCAACCTGCAAAGAGGAGATGCTTACAAACACCTGTGCACATGGACACAAGAAATGCCAAAAATTGTCGGAGATGAGCATCCTAAGCAATAGCCACACAAAAGAGAAGATTGATGGGCAGCCATTCATTGTTCGTAGCTTCACTCCAAGCAACCAAACATGAAACATGGAAATTACATGACATTCATATGGAAATTTCATTCATAGTATATGGATGCAATTTTTGTAGCCCGTCAACAAGAGTTCTAGGGCACAAATGTATGCAAATTGAAACAACATCGATAGTAGGAACAAAGCTCGAGGCAAAAGCGCCCGAAGTAACCACCCTCAAAACTCACATGTGTAAGGAAATGCAGATGATCACTTTGTTTACAAGTTTATAGCTTACATAGTGTTTTCCTGGAGTCACATCAATCCTAACCTGCCAAGTATGCCGGCCCAAGCTGGTCGATCATACTTCATTTGGGAGAATCAAAGAGCATTAAGTGTCATTGGGTGCACTCCAATTCGGCAAGTGTGTCGCCACACTTCATAGCGAAGAGTATCCAGAGCAGCAATGACCATAGTGCATTACCACGATGGCTGAGAACTAGGCCTATGCAAGGCTGTAATGATCTTCGGGAGCCATACAGACTCGTACAGTACACAACATCTTACAAAACAACAAAAGATCATCCAGATCAGAAGTGGCAGTGGTGCATCATCACGATCGTAGAGAAAGGGGAGACCAACACCAACACGAATTGAGAGAAAATAGCTTCATCACCAGCAGGGATAGGAATAAAAAGCAAAGCAATGTCAAGAACCTCCCTCGATCTGCATACCCGCCAGCCTTGAGGGCAAAGGAGTATCATAGCTCCAGGTCGTAGGGCATGTACAGCGAGCAAGAAGGGGTAGCCACAAGTAGGGTGCACTTCCCTGAAAACAAGTTCATCTTTGATGCGGGGAGAGCCCACACAACAGTGTCTTAATACAACATATGTATCAGACAAAAGCCTCCTAGTGAAGTGGAGAAAGCACAAAGGCTCATTCCGAGAAGCATGACACAAACAGGTGAGCACGAGTAGCAACCCTGATAAGAATGGTTCCCAGCATGAGAGGGTAGCATTCGGCCAGCTTGACCCCCAACCTCAATAGTGATTCTTTTAGAGAAGTGATGGAGGGCGCATGAGAGCACAACTCTGAGAAGGGAAACGCCAAGCCTTGATCCACAGAACCTTCGCAATGCAAGAGAGTTGGATGCACAAGGGGGAGCGGATGCTGCTCGACCCCAACACAGACACAGAAGGGGGAGCTCGCTGCGATCAACCCCGAAAATGATGAAAGAGGGGGTATGGGAGAGTTAAGTTCCCCCAACCACCCACCACCATAAGTGAATGCTCCTGACATGGAGGATAAAAATAAATAACCAGGACAATGTGTAGGTACACCTGAGGCCATTAAATGGGCCAAAGCACACTGGATTCTTCCAGACTTTGAAAATGGATGCCTCGATCACAAGGGACAATGGTATCCAATGTTCACAGCTTCCATGTAAAATTATATATGTCTTTATTATTTTAGTTGGGTTTTCTTGAAAAGAGGGAGGACTAAGGTGGACTACTATCCTTCCCTCAATCCAAGACAGGCATTCTTAAAAGGAGATGACGGAGATGGGAGAAAGCCTAGAGAATGAGTGAGTGGAAATGTGTAGATGTGAAAGAAAAATAGAGAGAGAAGGGGGTTAGGGGATGTTTTTGTGCAACAAACATAATGAACCAAAAACTACATTACCAAAGCAAGAAAATGGGGAGCAATTGGCCCAAAGGAAGGGTGAAAGTGCCATGCACAAACTCAAATCCTACGTAATTGAGCAAAAAAAATTGCAACTACTTTACCACATGTTCTTGAGCTCTCCAAGTGATGAAAGGCCGACCATCCCCGGCAACGGCGCCAAAAAGTGTTGAGGTTGTAGCAAGGAAGGACCAAAAACCCTCACCATCTTGCATGGAAGCAAGAAGGAAAGCTCAAGAGTGACTCTCCTCTCATCCACCCCTATCTCCCACATGTTCAAGGCCATTGGCATCAGCCCCATGCTATGCCACATGCTTGAAAACAAGGAGAATAGGGAGTCAAGGATCCTTGTCCATGAGGAAAATACAAGCAAATGCAACTACTCTACTCACACAAAGGAGAGACATGCATAGGCATACACACTCACAAAGACACAAATACATGTAAATGTAACAAGTCTTGGAGTAAATGAGAGCCTTCTTCCATTGATAAGAGATATTACATGAGAGCACGTCGACCAAAAGCTCCCCTCTTTACAAAAATGAACTTCTATTTATAGGCTAAGCTCTATTCCCCATGTGCTTCTTTGAAAAGTCAAAAAGGTGATTCTCTCTCTAACTACCATATCTTCTAGGATATTCTAAGATCAAATTTGTAACAACCAAATCCCAATGAAGGGCATGCGTGGGTTTTTTACGTGGGAATGTCCTAAAGAGCCAAAAAAGGTGAGATATTTGAGAGACATCTTCACTATGGTATAAGAGAATATTAAAAAGTGCTCTAGGAGAGTGTTCATATGTGACACTCACATATATACAAAAAAGGTTATTTCTCATGGTCTAGGGAGGGTTCTTATGCACAATTGAGGATGTGTGCATACCCTATAACCTAACAGCCTCATTCCCAGGAGCAAGTGATCGACACTATCACAGAGGTTGTGCAAATCGCATAGCAAGTGCACCCTTTCCTCTCCCGATTACTCGACTCCTCCTTCTTCCACCACTGTTTTGGCTACTCCCTCTCGGCCCATCATTACCCCCAGCATCTCTGACTCCTTGGATCAATTAGCCAAAATTGGGAATTACCTCATCCACCTATCCAAGCATCTCCCTCACCAACTCGAAGACGTCCATCAGTCCATGCGTACTGAGTATCAGTCCAAGGTTGATCTCCTTGAGGCAGAAATCACACCTCTCTAGGAAGAAGTTCTAGCAGCAAAAGCAGATGAAAGTCTCTTGCAGGAGCAGCTTCAAATTCTACAAACACAGCTGATGGAGAAGGATTCCATCATTACAGCTCATGATGATGAGATCAACAATCTTAATCAGATAGTGATTGATAAGGACGACGCCATGAAGGCTTTGGGTAATCTGTTACAGACAACGTGCATTGAGTTTGTTACAGTCGAGCAAAATTGTCAAGAGATGGCTGAGAAAGTCGTACAAGCAGAAGCGGAATTGAAGAAGGTCACTGAAGAACTCTTTGAGAAAAGCTAGTCCGTGATAGAGGAAATAGGTCGGATCATTATACTAAAGTAGGAAGTTGAAGCTATCCTGAAAGAATGGTAATATTTCTTTAAAACCATGCAGTTCTAGTCCCAAGAGCTCAAATGAAGAGAGAAACAGCTCGGTATCCAACAGGAACAATTAGCTCGCACCGATGCCGATATTGCAGAGATTAAATTATGCCGTGATGCTACGTTAGCCAACGACTTCTACCTCCAGGAAGCATTTTTGCATAATCAAGCTGATGTCTTACTCTCTCAAGTAATCGCTTCCAGCTTTGTGCAGACTGATGCACACCTGGTCGAACCTCAACTTTTGTAGGTGATGCTCAAGTCCTTAAAATAGAAAATCTCACGCACCTTTAAATTAGCTAGATCCATGTATATACAAGGAATCATTGATGATTCCTAAATCTTGTAATTTTCCTTGCTAGGTTCGAGTCCACTGTGCGTGCCAGTGTAAAGGCCGTCGGAATATTATTCAATGAATTAATTGTAATTAGGAAAAGACGTGCACTGAAAGGGTGTTGCGCAAAACGTTGTAACCTTTTTCCTAATCAATAGAGTAGTGTGTGGAAGAGACAACAGACGCGTCGCCGGACTGTTCGCTCTGGGCAATTGGCTGGAGTTGATTTTGTTATGAATTATTTTAAATGTGACATCGTCTTTAAGATTCAGTATTTAGTATTGAAGTGAATCAAGTACTGCGTTAATATTTTACTATGTTGTAAGTGAAGTGTGAGTATAACAATAATAATAAAGGAAGCGTAAAAGTTCTGTGTACATAACTACGGTGAGTGTTAAGAAGTGTTATGCGTTGGAAGCGTAGTTGAATCTGTTGTAATTGTTTGGAGTTAATCAATGAAGTTAATTGTGAGAAGTTAATCAGTGATTGAGAAACTACATAAAGGGCCTCTGAATTATCAGACCCCTGACCATCCCAAGAACCCACGTATAGAATTAAACTTTAACAACTTTAACATATATATATATATATGTGTGTGTGTGTGTATATATATATATATATATATATACACACAGTACACACACACACATACATACACACACACACACATACACACACACACATACATATATATATATATATATATATATATATATATATATATATATATATATATATATATATATATATATATATATATATATATATATATATATATATATATATATGTGTGTGTGTGTGTGTGTGTGTGTGTGTGTGTGTGTGTGTATGAATATATGTATATATATATATAAATGAAACCTATCTCTATGATACCATCTAATTGGTTTCCTTAGTAGTGCAGGAAAATGTTTGAATACTTACTCAAGTGATGTGTATGAGTCAAACTAGTCACTCCTTTGGTATTCCTCATGATATCCCATAGTCTCTTAATCATACTATGAGACTCTTTTGAAGGTAAGTAAACCTTGAGTACATTGTAGAGTATCATAATCTATCTCTAGTAATCCTCTATCAAACTTCCTCAAACCTATAGAATTGCTTGTGCACATTCCTAATTCTAAAGGTATATCTCCTTCCCCTTAGCAGTCCTATAATCTAAACCCATAAGGATTATGTGTAGGTATCAATTACTATTGAAGTTTCCTCATCTATGACATTTTGATGGTCATAAGTCCATTAAGTACATGCTTACAAGCATGCTTACACCTTAGTGATGTTTTCAAAGAAGGCATGTTACTATGCCATATAAAAGTCTTACCTAAAAGTAAGTACGCATATAATATCACGAGGTGAGAAAAACTCCGAGAGCATTTCCCCAACAAAATGGAGTTCCAAAAATTTTAACCATAAGATCAAACATAAGGCCTTGCAGGCCAGTGTCGCATAGGCCATTCACTATAGCATAGGGCTTGGCAAGCCAATGGTATACAATCCTTATTCTTACATATGAACTCCATAACGTGCAAATCCATAGAATACTAACAACAAGATATTGTTCTATAACCTTGTACTTAATACTTGTGTATGTGATTTCTTTGTTTTAAACTTCCTTAAGTTTTTAAAATTAGCATACCATGGATAATGCTGCAAAGATGCATGGAACTGGATGTGCTTGATGTTTCTTTCCTTTTTTAAATGGAAATGTACAATTATTTCATTATTTCTTAAATAAAAAGAATTTAAACATTCCTACAATTCATCTTAATAATCATGCATATGTCATAAACTATGCATTATGCAATAGAATAAAATAAGAGAAAACAAGAAATGAAGAGTAAGGGGTACTCCATGTGATCCGAAGATGATGAAGTCCCACCAAGGTCTCCATGGAAGCTTGCTCTGATACCAATGAAGCACTATGATGACCTACATAGAGAGATGAGTCTCTATTTGCACCCAACCATATGCCCCCATGTATAGCTCTCTCCAAGGGACTACCCACTATAGCAGGTGGGTACTAACCATCCAAGTATTGGCTATGTAACTACATGTGTGCCAAATGTCCTAGTTAACTCAAGTGGATGCTTCCAAAGGGCTGTAGAGCTCTTTGGGTGAAACACTCTCCCATGTCTCTTACAGAACTTGAACCCTAGAACTCTTTCTTCTCATCCTTAAGCCCACTCTCGAGACTTTTTCTCAACTCTTGAATGACCAAATGATGTTCGATCTCGGATCCGTCTAAACCTGTCAGACCCTTGTGTCTTAAAATTCCTTTATAATAAATTATGAATGTGTACATTTGGCTACTCAAGAAAAGTAACAGTGAAATAACTTGGGTTGGATGTGTTGGTCATATATTAAATTTACTTTTGAATGATAATGGCAAGAATCATCCATAAAGTAAGCATTATATGTTTCTAATTATATTTTCAAATTTATTAGAGAGCATGGATTTCCATTTCCTTTATTTTGATCTAGATTTAGATATAAAAAATCAAAAGCATTTTATGCTACTCAATTCTCTAATACATAGCACTTATGGAATATATCATTGGATTTACATCATGCATAGTGAGACTATGACTGATAGACATTGGGATATTAAAAATTTCTTTATTACCAAGAACATTCAAGTAAATGTGTGAATCTCATACAAAGTGTGATGTTTATGTGTAATGTAGAGAACATTGTGATATTACCAAACATTTTTCAATCCTTTGAATCTTATAGACTTTCTGTTTGGTAAATGATTTTGGTTGATGTTGAAACATATAAAAAAATTCAAAGAATATGCTCAGTTTTCTCTTTTAAAAGCAAAAATTAGTTTTTTCTCTCGCATACACTATTTCATGGATATATTTTCTTATATCCATGATAGAAACTACATGCTCAACCTTTTGATAGAAAGGTATTGAATAATCCTAAGAAATTATGTTTGCAATTATGACCTAGATTTGCAAGAAAAGAAGTATATTTGCAAAGATATAATTATGCTCAAAGAGAAGGTTTATTTGGTGATGAATAGAATGTTGATTCAATTCAAAGTTAATGGAATTATATAGTGTCAGGAGTATGACTTTGAATAAGTAGAATTGCAACATATTTTTCTCTATATATTATCATTGCAACATCTACTAAATGTGAAGAAAATTCTCTTTTGTGCATAAAAAAACATTATAATCATTTGAATCATACATGTGAAAAATATTTGGTGTTTGTATTTCTCAATATGCAATTAAATCATGGTCGTTTCATCATATCAAATGAAGAAAGAAAACAAGATCTCAAAATTTTACGAGCAGAAGATACTTTTTTAGATTAAAAAATAAGCAATGATGACATGGAAACGAAATTGGATAAAAAATGTCAAATATGTATGACTAAGAGGAATAGTATCAATTTGAGATGATTCATCTTCTAGGTCCATTAAACAAAATTTACAGAAATTTTCATATTTTCATTTGAAAAGTTACATACAAAAAATATTCAAAATTTTCAAAATCATTAGGAAAGGTATTATTGTTGGATTAGTTTGTCTATATTTTTTGACAATTTGTATCACTAAATGGTGATTTTTATAGATGAAAATTTGATTATATACCTATCAAAGAATCTTTACAATATGTTTTTCTCTATCAAAATGTATTTCTGTAACAAAGGATTATTTTAACCTTGAACTTTTCTTGTAATGAATGAATTATCTCTACTTGAATTAAAAGAATTGAACCCTAGCTCATCAGGTCCATAATCTATTCGTTTTTTGAAAAAAATATAATGAGGAGTCTTTCTTTGATGAGTGGGAGAAAATCTTGAGCAAATCATAGAGAAAGAATTCTTGCTAGCTCTATGTGGTATGTGTCCCCTAACTTTAATGGAACTATTTCGTTCATTGGTTTTGAGAATCTATATAAGATACCTTTTAATAGATGATTGAGAAATAAGATTTTTACTTCCTTCAACAAGATACATCCTCCTTCTAATCCTTCATCAACTAGAAAATATACTAAACTTAGAGTATTTTTAATTCTTGAATAGCCTATCATCACACTTTTCACATCTAGAACGCATTGTTTTTCTTCATGATTTAGGAGATTAATATTATCTAGATGCTCTTCAATGATGGATAATCCACATTAAGACACAGTTATTAATAAAAAAATATATACATATTAAATAAAATAATATTTGAATAAAATTCTATATAAGAAGTAATTCAAAAGGTGTAAAATAATAATATATGCATGGTTCTAAACCAGAATAATCATTAATCATCTTCATGCCATAGATATGGATAAAAAATTGTTTACAGCCTCCTAAAATAGAATAAAGATCAAGTTTTAAAAGGCATCACATAAGATATGCATGTTTTACTGAATATATATGGCATCAAAATGCGAGGATCCACAAAAATAAATTCCGGGTATCATTCTCTCTCACTCATCTTATGGCTACATCCAAGAGTTCATGAAAATAAGCACATAAGCTCCAACATGTATGATGGTGGACTAGTTGATATGCACTTAGATAATTCAAAAACAAAAAGTAACAAAATCAAGCACGAATGCTTAAAAGTGAAACAAAAAGACCAAAAAAAGAAATCAAAATGCAGAAAAAAAAGGCTTCTTGAATGCTATAAAAAAAATTGGCAGGTTTGAACGATGTCCTCTCGTTAGTTGTTGATATGGAACTCGGTTTTCATGCGTGTTAAGTAGCTTTTTTTTTTTGAGAGTACTGAATTGGAAAGACACACACACCCGACCTCGTAAGGTAGAGGCACCTATCTTGGGGAACTTCATGGACACCCATCTTTGGGAACTCATGGATATGTCCAGCCAAGATTTGAATTTAGGACTTCCTCCTTGAGATTCAAGGCATCAACCACTAGGCTATGCGGGCTTGGACATTAATTAAGTAGCTTCTTGAGCAAAGATTTTCATCAATAAACGCTCATGTTGAAACCATGAAGATCACAAGTTCGATTCATGAGTCTTACTATGGGGTAGAGATCTGTGAGACGAATGACATTTATTACTTCAAAGCATGGACAAGTGTATTTTCTAAGTCTGTTATTCATGATTGAAGCAGATCTTTATGAAAACCCATTCATGTCTACATCAATGAGGATGAAAGAGAATTCCAATTTCTTTCCATCAAGGTTATTAAAGTGACCTTTTGTAAATTAATGAAAGTATGTTTTAAAATGATAAAGATGATCTTTGAGCAAGTGCTTGAATCAGATGATTTTTTTTCCCAAATCCTCTAATGATATGCTACGATTTTGATCTAACCAATCTCTTGGATTTTTCAAAGCACATGAGGATATGATAAGGTTTTGCAATTGAACTAATCAAAATCTTTTTGAGTTTCCATCTATCACTTGAGCTTGCTTGAAGCACCTTGCATGCACCATGTTTTGGAACACCGGCAGTTGGAATTGACCCATCCAGGTGAGCACCATATGTTTTGTAGGTTTGAAGTGGTAGCCTCTTGCTCTTTGGAAGTAGTTGCATGACAAGACGTTGTGAGTTTTCTTGGTGTTGAGAGATGATCTAATTGATCTAAGCGCCTCCACAAAAGCTTGCAAGTGTCTTATCCTCTTTGGTTTGCCCTTTTCTCTAACAGAAACTGTCATATAGATCCATTTGTATTTAGGATTTATTCTCAATGTTTGTATAAAATTTTCATGCACTTTAGAAGAGTTTGAGGCACTTGTACTGGTGAACCAAAAGTTGTATATATGTTTGGCACAAAAAGACAAAATTGCCTACAGAAGTGTTACGATAGTCCACTCAAAGGCCAAAACAAAGCTCAGATCAAAATTCCGACACAACATAGCAAAGCTATTTTGAACTGCTAATCATGTTGATTATTATCCTCACCAAATTTTGTGTGATTCTGATATTGTGACCGGAGGGGTGTGGATGAGACCCTAGATGAAGCAGTGACCTACTTTGATACTAGTTGTTGGAGTCTGAGGTCTACAAAAGCACACGAACAACACAAGGAAGAAGAAGAAAAAGCTTGGAACACAACACAGAATACTGAATGTATTATGAGGTGAATGTACAAAGATAAGTAACCTATTAGGGTTATAGGTTTATATACAAGCCGGGGGAAGAAAACCTCCTAAACAAGTGCCCCAATAGTCCTACGTGTGTTCACACACATCGCTACCATCAACAACAACATCATAAACATACACACACATACACATACACACACATACACATATGCAGACATACACATATATACATACATACAGACACATATACATATAGACATACATAGATACAAAAACATACACATCATATACACACACATACGTACAAAAAAAACATCAAAATACAATAATGCTTTTAATTTATAGACATGCATATGGATGTGTATGTGTGCATGCAATGTGCATGCAGTGTGCATGTGTAATGTATGTATGTGTGTATGTGTATTTATATGTCAGGAGATGTGTATCTCTGCATATGTATGAATATATTTGTCTGTGTAAATGTGTACATGTGAATGTGTATGTATGTATATAATCAACTTATTAATGTCTAATACCTTTTTTATTGTTGCACAATCAGATTCTGATCAATCAGAGGGAACTCCACCACCATCTCCTACGTGCAAGGACTAGTTACTATATATTAAACTTTTGGTTCTAATATTTTATAAATACATACATAACTGATATATGTCTTTTTATTGTTATGCTATAATCCGATTCTAATCTATCAAAGGGTATTCCACCACCTCCTACCCATGCAATGACTTCATATGTGTCTTCCGATATGAATTATGATGATTTTTACTATCAAAGGCATATTATATGTTGGTGTAATGTTTTCTATGGCACGTATCAAAGACCACAATTGGAATGTATAGAACATGAGGTATATTATGGTATTTTTGAGCATGCATCACCACTTGAGTGTTGCAATAATGCTTGGTTATGTATTGACTCCATAAATTAAGGTCATTGTTTATATTAAAATCATATATATGTAATAAAAGTATACTAAATTCACAAGAATACTTTCTTGATGATGATGATGATGATTATGATGATTCTACTAATAATCCTAATATTCCTCGTATGCATCACAAACATGCCATTTCTAAATTACAAGCAGAGGTCTCCCAAAATCCTCTACCTCTTGGTGTATAAAATGAAACAATTGGAGATTATCCATTACCAAGTCATGATCATCCTCTAGTACAAACATATGATAGAAGAAGATACATATGATGGCATAGAAGACCACTTCCTTTAGATGAAGAGGCGTTTAACTTTACAGATAATCGCTATATGATTGCTCCCTCCACTATCATTGGTGTTGATCATGGTCTCTTTATTGTAGAGGATTTGTATGTGCCTCCCAACTTTGAAATCAATCTTATGTCATTTTTTGGTCCTATATATAGATGGGGAGATTAGCATTGACTTACATGTTACATTCAAAGCATGAGTATTTACATATTATGTCTAAATGCAACTTCTCATGCTAGTAGAGGGATTACACATGCAAAAAATGAAAGATTATATATTCATGAAAGACCTTAAACTCATAAAAGCTAAGCACATTTGATAAACAGTAGCCAATGATATAATAGTTTATTGACTAATTGCACATTTGAAGGGTTTGAAAGTATTCATGAATCACCATACATGAGTAGAGATGTAGCGAGACACATGGTTGTGAATGCTAGGACTTCATTACATTTTGATTATGAATTATTATTGAATTATGGATGGTGTAGATATCCAAGGGCACCTTTTAGTGAGCATTAAAAACCAAGATCTCTAGATTAGGAGTCAAATTCCTCATTTCCTACATGAAGACATGAACCATTTCTCCATGTTAAAAGCTATCAAAGTAAGGAAAAATTGATAAAAGCTAAGATGAGAACAAGAACCTCCATTGAATGAACACTTTCTATTTGCCCATCCTTTAGATGAAAATGCACGGAAAATCAACATGAGTTTACATTGTTCAGAATAAACAATGCATGTTTTGACTTAGATGTACAATATCTAGGTGATGTTGTGCTCACTTACTATCCATTACTTTTTTATGTTGACTATCTTTGTAACAGATTCTATGATCATTTGTAGACATATCTCTATGTTGCAATGAAAACTCTAATTGATAGAAACTCTTTTGGAAGAGCGATACTTATTTATTAGCATTGATTATATACAATTAACAATACACACTAAGAAAATTTAGCTCTTTGTTTAAATATTTTAATCAAATTTAAATTTAATCATAAAAAAATATTTTCTATAATTAAAATTGTGTTCTAAGTTTATTTTCATTCATGTATCAAATACTAATTATTTCTATTCATGTACGTAGATTCCAATATATGATATTGATTATCTTCAACCACACTATTGAAAGTTGCTAGTAAGACCTTGTTTATCAGAAGCACCCATGGGGAGGCTATGCAAAAGTTATCCTATAAAATATGGAAGATTGAAAGAACTATATTCAAAAGAAAAGCTACAGGATCACACATACACATAGACAAACACATACACACACATACACCTATACACACACAAACATACATACATATACATGCATACACCCATACACACACACACACACACATATATATATATATATATATATATATATATATATATATATATATATATATATATATATATATATATATATATATATATATATATATATATATATATATATATATATATATATATATATATATATATATATATATATAATAATTTTTTTCCATGAACTTGTTGGTTACTATTTGAAAAGATTTAACGAAGCAACAATATTTTTCCTACATCACATGATGAAATGAAGAAGATGAAAAAGAAATGACACCTATGGATTGGTATCTGAAATGGACAAAAAGGCCTCTCATAGATCCACGATTCAAGATTTTCTACCTTTCACAATGTCTTACGGACTTGTGACGTAGGAGACTATTCCTCAATCATCAACAAGTGCATATAGTGGTGGATCAATTCGTGAACATAGACCAAAACAAGTGTATGAGGACATGTGCTCTCATGATGGATAATGAAGTAAATGAACAAACAATGCACACCAAGTAGGGATAATTACCTCTCCCATCACCTCTCTCAGTGAAAATGTGTATCACAATCTTTGTTATAGTACCAAGCACAAATCAAGCCATATCTCTCAACTCTGATACCTGCATATAGTCAATAGTAGGTTCTTTTAGAAGCTCTCGAGAAGATGCATCTATTATGCTATTCTCAGCTTAATCTCACAAGCATGCTTCAATCAAAATATAGAGTGACACGAACTCCATGGCTTATTCAAGATTTTACAATCGAGTTTTGAAAAAGAAAAACGATAAGAAAATGAAAATTTTGGGCCCCCTTGTCTTCAATCCTCTGCAACACTCTCCCCCACTTAGTCTAGGTCATCCCTTGATAGGCTTCTATGGGTTTCCCTGACGTGCGACAAGTGGCTGGAGATGGACCAATTGTCTTAACATGTTTCTACTTGTTTATCTCCCACCTCATATTGTAATTTCCTTGTGTATGTTTATTTTAATCACACACTACCAACGGCCAAGGAGGTCTTCAAAACTCAGAGATAATTTGTTACCTTGTCCAAGCTTCATTCCAATGCTCCTGATCTTGCTCCTGATATTCCTTATACTGATACACTAGGATTTCTACATTAATTCTTGTTGACATGCATGCACCCGTCAGTAAACACACAATGGGATTATGTATTATATGTTTTCCATGCACGTGAAGCACTTTAAATGTCTAGAGTACTTTGACAATCATGTTTTTTCTTCTTGTACTTCTTCATGTCTTTGGCATGTATATTCTTTTGTTTGCACATAGCTAGTAGTTGTACGTGGTTGTCTTCTTGTTTTGTCCCCTTGTGCTCCTTCCTCAGGACCTATTGCGTTTCTTTGGCATATGTCGTTTTTATCCTTCTGCCTAGTTTTAGCCTGATTCATGCCTCTCCACGGCTTTGGGTGGAGACTAATCTTCTTTATTGGAGTGTTTTCTTTTTTGTTTTTCTTCTTTTCCCTTTTTTGCTCATTTCTCCCTCCTCTTGAACTCTATTGTCCTCGATAGGCTTATGTTGGAGACGTGAGTAGGTTTGCGAGATTCATTTCTCTATGTCATTTATCTAATTTGCTTCACATTTCATGAATTGCTTCCATTGATCTGACTTTATTCCATCATGTGGGGCTTGGCGATGATCAACAAAAAAGCTAAGCTCATAGGCTACTAATCTAGCATTAAGGTTTGATGACATCTTTGAGAAAATTTCTAAGTCAATTTTAAAAAATCCTATAAAAAATGCTTCATCAAATGTTTGCATGCAGGGGCTCGACAAAAACATTAATCTGGAATAATACACCATTATTGTAAGTCTGCTTGGCATAATGGAAAGATAAAAGATTAAGGCATCTATGCCTTGATTAATTCGGATGGAGTTCAAAATGTATACTTAGCATGTTTGAAGACCTTCAATACTATTAGAAGCATATTGAGCATCTTATTTGTCATTTTTATTGTTAAATCGGGCACTGATGTGTATCTTGATAGCAAAAATTCTATTGTTCGCACCATATACTCTTCTATTGGCACGTAGTTATGAGGTAGGCTCAATAGTAGGGAATAATTGACCCACTATTTGTTAAGTTTGCCACTATTCTTATCTTCTCAAAACTATGGCCATTTACCACGTTTAGGCACTGAGCAAAATGATGGATTAACCTATAATAAGTAAGGTGCCTCTTGTTAGTGCACTTGCAAGGTTGAATTCTTCTCCAAAAGTTTTCTCCTCTAGACAGGATCGGCCTTTTCAAATTCCTCTTGAGTATAGGTGAATGTTGTAGCCACAAAGTTCATATTAAGGTTCGGATCCTTCTGGGTAGTCTTCTTTACATACCTATGCATTTCTTTTTTCATAAGTCTGTATGGTACATTGAATGGCTCTATAACTTTGTCTAAGTCTTTGCTTTTTATTTTTGCTTCCTTCAAAACTCGTACCATTGCGTCTTCAAAATTTTGTGTCAAGCGAGACACTAGTAGTGTCCACTCTCTATGACTTAGTTCTACAATGTACGACATTGGGTGTTCACCAATGTCCAGCTCTTCTTGATCTCGTATTGGTGAATGAACGATGGGTGGAGAAAGAGGACGCACTTGATCCTCAATAGTCAGATGAGTACCTTGCACTACTGGTGTCCCCATGTTCCTTGGTTTACTTGCTTGAGTACTCTAAAGTATCTTTAGTTGAGCTTTCAACTCCACTATGACTTGATCTTTCTTACTATTCTCCTCTTTAACTTCTATCAGCTCTTTTTCCATCTTCATTTTATCCTCATACACTTCTTGAAGCTGATCTACATCTTTTTTGCATTGCTTTGTATACTTATGGATGGCTTCCATCCATTTATTTCTTAAATCCATTGGTTCTTGTACGTATGTGGATTCCCATTGCACTTATAATGTTTGTTGTTGCTTGAGTTGATCAACATACTTATTGAGTTGTGCTTTGAGCTCTTGAATATTGTCATCCATTTTTGTTGATGCCTCTGTTGGTTGGTTCAATAATATTGAGGTCATCAATTCTCTATTCCTGTAGTGTAATGAGTTTGCTTCATCCATATACACTTTCAACTTCTCCTATTCCTTTTTCACTTTGTTGAGTTTGCTTTGCAAGTTGGCATTCTCTTTCTTCAATTTTCCAATCTCTTTACTAATAACCATGGACTCTTCTTCCTTCTTGGTAAGCTCTAATTGCATCTTCATTACTTGCTCATATAGCTGTTCACTTAGAGCTTTGAATTGACCTTTTTCCACATGGGCTTGTTTATATTCTTTATCCACCTCCAATAACTGTTTATGTGTGTCCATGGCCATTTGAATCATATGCTTGACTACAAGTTTCTATGCCACATTCATGTTGAGCCATGTTTGTGGGATGATAGGTGGTTCTACTGTGAGCACATCCTTACCTTCATTAATATGTAATGTTTGATTGAATGGATACGTGATTTGGAGTTGTACATGTGGCTCAACCTCTTTTCCTTGCTCACTTTGGGAGCTACTTCCTTCATATACTAGGTCCATGGGTGATGGCTTTACTATTACGTTGATTGGTTTGAATGTCTCTTTGATATTTGTCTTCTCTTTGCATTGAATTTCTTCTTTTGAATGCACAAATGTTTGTGACCCATTAGGGGTTCTCTCTTGGAATTGCATCCTTGTGGTTTCATTGATGTGGAGGGTATATCTTTGGTCCTTCACATGTGTCCTTGCATCGTCCTCTTTAACCGTTCCTTTTTTATCCTTCATTTCATTGGCCACCTCTTATTGATCAACCATTTGATTCAGCTCATCCCATCATCATTCACTTCTCTGTTAAGATCTACATTCAGCATAGAGGGGTCTCTGTTATCATTGGTTTCTTAAGATTAATTAGAGTTTGTTAACCCCAACTCCTTATATTGCTCCATTTAAGATAATCTCTTTTCCATTTGTTTCTTTTCCTTAATATCACTCGTTTATCAATAATGGTGACCTTGTACTATGAGGTTCACCTACCATTCCATATGTGTATGCATGGTTTGGGGGGCTTCTTGTAATTTAGTTTGGTGATGGGCAGTGGTTGTACCAGTGTGACTTTGGAATTGTATGGATCCTTTTGGAGGATGGAGTGGTGTCTAGCACTATCTCTTCTCTCATTCTTTTCGAGTCTCTCATCATAGGTTGTGAGCTTGTACCAACTTCCTCCACAATCACCATGCCATGCTTCTTCTTGGGAACTATTGATCACTTCACAAAATTAGGCATTTCTATTGTTGATGGCATCTCTTGTAAGTAATCATGAATGTGTAGTGTGTGATATATTAATATTGTCAATTTGTACTCCCATTCAAAAACTTTTTGTTTCCCCATTGTTTCTTTGTTTGAACAATCACTCTTGTATATGAGGTGTCAAGTTTATTTCATCTTTTATTTTCTTTACTACATGAGAGAGTAGTTGAATCATTACATTCATGACCTTTGCTTCTAGTATAGATGGCACATCAAGAGCAGGGAGTAATGTATTCATCACCTATGTGCACCTCTCAAAATCCGGTTTGTAAATCGAAAGCTTCAAATATGCCTCAATCCCAGCTTTTGTCCATGTATCTAAAGTCCTTGATAATTCATGTAATACTTTGAAGCCTTGAATCATGACAAGAAATTGATGATCTCGTTCCATGATCATGATTGTGATAATAAATAGACCGTCACATGCTAGTTGATCCTCTCAGAACCAGTGCCCTCGTGCTTTAATGGCACTTTCCAAGGGAAATTGTTCGATTTCCTCTTTATGCATTGCTCTAGAGTCATCAAAAGCCATATGCACTTGAAAGAGAATGTGTAATTAAATCAATGTCCTGAAAAAACATACTTCATCCTTTGTGCTCAAGAAATTTTCATTCTTCTTTAAATCGGTTCCCTCTCACATGTCATGATACCTGATGATATATTTTTTTCATCATTTTTTCATTTTTTTTTTAGTTTTGAAAGAAAACATAAAAGTTAATCATAGTGGAAACAATTGTTAGTATGCGTTAATAGAAGTTCTAGACTACTGTAGTACAATTTATTTCCTATGCCTTGGAAGGAAATGTGCACCACTAAACAATTTGAAGAAGGTGTGTGCCGAATGCGAGGCCTTGTAGTGCGGCCCTGTAGTGAATACTCTAAGTGCATTTAGCTAATCATGAGTGCAAGTCAGATGTTGCATGTTTGACTATCACATTTCTTCATGGTCTTTTGGTCTCCACACTAGGCGTGTACATTGATCCTTCATTGGTGTTATCTATTTTTGTTCTAATTTTACATCCTTGGTTTCGATTCTCCATGTATATTTGACTTGTTTTTTTAGTTTTCTTTGCTTTTTTGGTCCTCGTCCTCTTTTATCATGGTGGGAGGTTTTGATGGGCTTGGTCTGGATGCGAGTTACTTTGGCTAAAGCCATTAGTTCCTACTTTGCTCTCTCCATTGTCTTCTTTGGGATCCACACCTATTTTTGTGGTCTTTGAGCATCCATTAATTGTTTGTGTGTCAACATTTGTCTATCCCGATGGGCTGCATGTCTCTCGTGATGGATAGAAGTGTCCATCGTGGGGCTTTCTATCATCTGTCAGTGAATGCTACCTCCTCACTTCTTAGGGTTTTTGTTTTTTTCGTGTGTCCTCTTGTATCTGTATTGTTGAAGTTGATCCTTGCAAATCCACATTTGTTTGATGCTTTTTCCATGTTGCTGTCGAGTTTTTTTTTAGGTTGGAT
Source organism: Ceratopteris richardii (assembly GCA_020310875.1). NCBI lineage: Eukaryota > Viridiplantae > Streptophyta > Polypodiopsida > Polypodiales > Pteridaceae > Ceratopteris > Ceratopteris richardii. The sequence continues at coordinate 153,906,560 of CM035426.1, read as the reverse complement.
AGGTAGTTAGTTTCTTACAATAAAGAAATCTCTTGCACTACCCATAGGTCTTAGGGGAATGTAATCTCATTTTACTGGGTACTTGGTGTGTTGGCATGCCTCATAGCTTCATACATATGTTTTTGCATCCATGTGTAGGGTAGGCCACCATAAGCCCGCAAAAAAAAAAAAATCATTTTCATAGTTGTCTCTGCTGAAAAATGGCCTCCTACTACTCCAACATGTGCCATTTCTAGTATCGGGAGATACTCTCCTTCATGCAAACATCATCATAATTGCTCATCCTTCCCTCGTTTTAAATATTTGTTTTCCTATAATCATATAATCTTTGATTTGTTCTTCTAATGCTCATTTCCTAGATAGGCTGGCTCTTTCAGGGTAAGTATGTGATTTCAAGGAGTTGACTAGTGGCTTACTCCACTTAAGGGTTATTATTGAATAACTTAAAGATAAATGTTCATTCGGGGTTATCTCCTCACACACTTGGCAATTGGTTATGTGTTCATGTACATCCTCTTGCATGTCCGGCCAATACACTCCTAATCTCTTCAATACTTGTGTTGTTCCGCTAACACTCTTATGTGTTCTCCATTTTTTCTCATGGGCTTGTTTGAGTAAACCACTTTGTTCCTCATCTTCCACATACCTTAGAAGTATTCCATTGGAGACCTTGCGGTACAAATTTCCTGCCACAATGTGGAGGTTTTTAGTTTGCCAAAACTCCTTACTAAGGTTCAAATTGCTGTTGTGGTTGGGTCCATATGTGAGTATAGGCATCAGCTTTTCAGTCCATTTTTACACACTTCTAGATTAAACAAATAAGTGTCTGGTAGCTTATCAACTACTCCTGTGGGTGGCTCTCCATGAGTCATTCTCGACAAGTGATCGGCTCTTACATGTGTGTTACCTTTCTTGGCTACTATTTCAAAGCCAAATTCAATCAGCAATAGAAACCATCTTACTATCCTTCCAGTGTTACATGGCTTATCGACCAAGTGCAATAGGTCTTGGTGATCACTAAAGAACTTAAATTTATTGGTTAGCAAGTAATGTCTATATTTTTTTCAAGTGTAGACCATTCCTAAGCCTTCGTGTTCGATCATAGTGTAACTGTGTTCCACTTGATTCATCTGCCTACTAGCATAGGCTATTGGGTAGTCAAATATCATTATTTTTTTATGATGATGCACTTCAAATCCATTTGATCCTCTTTTCTTTTAATTAATACTTTGTACTTTCAGTCTCTTAACGTATAAAACTAGGTGCACATGAATTCTCTTGGTGATCTATAATATTTGTTCACATTCACACGAATTCCAAATAAGTTCTTTTTAAATCTAGTAACATTTCTATGAAATGTATGTCCATAGGTCTCGCAATTGATATGAGATGTTTTCTTGTTACACATAACTCTACTACAAATTACGGTTCAACATCACTAACCATCTTTGAGCTTTTATTTTTAATATACAACATTGTATCATAGAAATATGATTATAAGTAATAAAACTTACATAAACTAATAGATGAATATGCGTGACCATTGTATGCATATTCCTTTGAATAATGAGACAAACACTAGAACATAACAAATGTATAGCCTTATATTTCTATCATTAATTGATTTTTTATGTATGTCTTTATGGTGTGAAATAGTATCTTCAACACATGGTACATTTCTGGCAAAACTATTTGTAGATATAAACTTTTACGTCTTACCTATTTTCAAAGTGTGAGATAAAACCCCCAAGACATTGAAAATAACTTTAGCTAGTCATAATTTTTCTCTTACCTGATGTTATCTTCTGAAAAGAGTAGGTTTTCTCTTTACTAATTGATGATATATATTTCATATGAGCATAACTATAATGTAATTATATATATTTCATATGAGCATAAATATACTCTAATACAAAAATTATATATATGAGCATAACTATACTCTAATTATATATATTTCATATGAGCATAACTATACTCTAATTATATATATTTCATATGAGCATAAATATATATACTTCATATGAGCATAAGTATACTTCCAAGCCTTCTGAAAAACTAGACAATTGCCTCTGGGGAGTTTTTTTTTACTCATTATTTTAGCCTTGTTTGGGACTGCCTATAGCCTTCTCTGGATTCATGCTTCAATAATCAAGTCCTTTTGGTCATGTGTTACATTTTCCACAACTCAACCAACTTTTGGGATGAATACAGATCCTCAGAACGACAAATTTTGTGTCTGCTTGCTTGGTTTTGATCTATTCTTGACATGGCACGCCAACATAACTTCTCTGATTGAATGCTTTTGGGCAACGCAGGCTGCTTTTTGGCTTTGGAGATGTCTACTTGGCAGCTTATCGAAGGCCTCTTTCTCTGCGAAAAAGTGGTATGCAGCTCAATCATCATTCGTGTTGCGTCCCTATGGCCATGCTCCTGGAGTTTGTTTTGGGCCTGCCTGTAGTCTAGCTTCTCGCCCTTGTCTGGAACAGACGATAGGACATTTACATTGAGGTTTCCTTCTGACTGTTCGGGGATTGCCTCTGAGTGATCCTGACATGTCGACATTGAAAGGAATTCGTTGACTGGACCTTGTTTTGGGCCATGGTGAACAACTCAGCTACAGTCCTTACATGAAGGCGACGTAGCCCACTTGTGAAAAAAAAATGACATGCATCATCTGCTGTGGACATCATATTCGCTGCTGACAAAATACCTTGTATAAGCATGCGAAAGATTGAGCGATCTCGATTGATCTGGCGCTTCGTAAACTTCCAGGAGCTCTCGATTGCTAACATGAAGTTTCACACGCCAAATCGTTATGCATGCACTACTCGTCATCATCTGAATCTTTGTCGAATACGGCATAGATATCCTGAAAGAAATGTACGATGTAATCATCTTAAGCAAGGCTTTTTCCTCTCCCACGCTCGACAACGGCTCCAGCGCATCACATTCATTACAGACATGCAAAAGAAACTCCGCAAAGGGAAACTCAAAACACTGCGCATCTCCTTGAGTACAGGAAAACACTGCGCATCGCCTTCATTACAGGCATGCAAAAGAAACAGCTCTGCACAGGGAAACTTTTTTTTTAAAATGGAGGTTCAGCCGAAGCCTATTCCCCCGGACTTTAACTTTGAAATTGCAACTGTACAAGTGAATGGGCATAGCTCTGCACAGGGAAACTTAAAACAGTGCGCACCACCTTCATTAAAAACATGAAAAAGCAACTCCACAAAAGCAATTACCTTTGAGGAATGGACTCTTCTTCAAAGCAGGTGCTTAGCCTGGGACCGCTCAACTACCCGCCTTCTCTGCGGGCAGGATCTTCCTTGCTCGGAGGGCCTCAAATGGAGCAATGGTAAGAAGCTTTCCAGAATCCCGAACTTCAAAGGGGTTTTGGATGTTCACCACACCCTTAACAAGAGATGGTGCCTTGCTTGGACCAAACTTCGGTGGGAGCTAAAATTCATGTCTCTTTGGCACCCCCTAATTGAGGTCAAAAAGTCCGTTCTCATGTGGCAGGTCTTGCATAAGGGAATCTGGACCAATGCAAGGGCTAACAAAATCTGTGGTGTGCCGCCATGGTGCAAGCGGTGTCATCGGTGCATCGAAGATTTAGCCCACCTGTTCTTTGACTGCCCCAAGTCCCATGTTGTCTGGCATCACGTGTCCCGGGTTTTGAGACTAACGAGTCAAATCAACTGGCAACAAGTGATGTTGGGTGAGGCGATCGGATGCTCATCGAGGCTATGGAATGCCATCAGAGGTGAGGCTCTCTGGAAGATTTGGAGAGAGCGTTGTGCCGTCAATTTCGGCCAAACTCCTAAGGAATGGTCGATCGAGAAATCCTTGTTTCTCCTTGGTAAAAGAATCTCCCGAGTCAAGAGATCACCACCGTTTAGACATCACTGTATTTATCTCCTGGAAAACAACAAGTTGAAACCCAAATGGGTCCCACATGAGGGTGATGGTAATGTTATCCGCCTCATCTGTAATGCCTTGTAGCTTGCCATACTCCTCCCCTGCGTTGTGGGATTCGGGGGGTCCCATGGGCACTAGTCCCATTCACTTGTAACTTTTTCTCTTTAATATAATTAAAGTCCGGGAGATTAGGCTAAGGCCGAACTTCCTTTATTTATAAAAAAAAAAAAAAAAGCAATTCTCTGCTGGATGCTAACATTTCTGGTAGCGAAATTATCGAGGTTATTGAAGCTCTTCCCAATGAAAAAAGTCCGGACTGATGGCCTCACCAATGAGTTTTTCAAGTCCTTCAAGCATGTGGTGGCCACCCCGCTGTGTTTGGTGTGGCAAGAGGCTCTCTCCTTCGGTGCCCTCCTTGAGTGTCTTAATAATGGTGTCATCAAGTTAATTCACAAAAGAGGAGATAAGAACAACATTGAAAACTGGCGGCCGATTACCATGCTCCAAACTGGATACAAGATAATTGCCAAAGTTATCACCAACAGAATCTCTTGTCATTTAAAGTCATGGCTTTGTGAGGACCAGAAAGGCTTTATCAAAGGTAGATCTATACTTGAAGCAATTGACGATATTTGGGAAGGCCTTGCCTTTGCTGAGGAGTCTTTACAAGATCTAGTATTCATTAAGATCGACTTCGACAAAGCGTATGACATATTGGAATGGGACTTTATTCTTCAATCACTGAAAGACCTTGGATGCAACCAAAAATTCACGAAGATGGTTTCCACTCTATTCGAAAATGCTTCAATGAGAACAAATGTCAACAGTAAGCTCTTTGAGCCCATATGTTTGAAAACATCTATTAGGCAAGGCTGCCCACTGGCTCCACTACTCTTTGTTATCACCTCGGATGGCCTCAGTCGCCTATTAAAGCATCACATGGACGCAGGTAATCTCAAGGGTCTTTCCCTACCTCTACATCATGGCCAAATGATTGCAAGACTCTTTGCCGATGACATGAATGCCTTTGTGCTTAATGATAGGAACAACATTGAGGTATTCTGGAGTTGCCTCGACACCTTTTGTGTGGCGTTAGGTTCAAAAATCAACCATGCTAAAACTGCTTTCAGAGCAATTTGTGGACCTCCACCCCAACTATTGAAAGATTAGGGGTCTCAAGTTATCCCTAGAGGTCAAGTCTTCCGTCTTCTCGGTATTCCGATGGGCTTCAACATCTCAATGGACCAATGGTGGAACTAGGTGCTATCCAAACTTGATAGCAAACTAAATCATTGGAGAGGTATGCAAGTTAACTTAGCAGGGCGTGCAATGGTCGTTAACATATTCTACGACTATTTACTTTATCTCATGTTGGAGACCTAAGGAGAAAGAGTTGGCCAAAGTGGAAAGAATATGCAAAAACTTCCTATGGGCTGGGGACCCCAATAGGAGGGGGATTCCCAAAATCAAATGGGAAACTTGCATTAGCTCGAACGACTCGGGGGGCTTGGGTATTTTGGATATTGCTGGGTTGGCTGACAAGTTGGCGGCAAAATGGTTTATCAAGGCTTGGAGCTATAGTGAGTCCTCTTGGGCTAAATTGATTTGCCCCCACCCCGTGTCCCCTAAAGGCTCTAGCCTTGTGTGTTCCTTATGGAAGAGTTGGAACAAGGCTAAACAATTCATCAGAATCAGTGATGAGTGGAAGTGGGCAGCAAGGATAAGACAAAATGACTCCATTTAGTTCCTGATCTTTGGCATTAGGGGGTGGAGTCTTGGAACCTCCAAATTGCTAAGCGGCTATGGAACAAGGGGTTCAAACAGTGGAAACAGCTCTGCAAACAAGAGACTAGCCAGTGGATCAGGTTCGAAGACTTAGACTCGAGACATCAAGTTACCCTCGAGGAATGGAATCTTATTCAAGGCAGGTGTTTAGCTTGGGACCGCTCAACTACCCGCCTTCTCTGCGGATAGGATCTTCCCTGCCTCGAGGGCCTCAAACGGAGCAATGGTAAGAAACTATCTAGAATCCCCAACTTCAAAGAGAACTTAGATGTTCATCACACCCTTAACAAGAGGTGGTGCCTTTCTTGGACCAAACTTCGATGGGAACTAAAGTTCATGTCTATTTGACACCCCCTAATTGAGATCAAAAAGTCCGTTCTCATGTGGCAGATCTTGCATAAGGGCATCTGGTCCAATGCAAGGGCTAACAAAATTTGTGGTGTACCTCCATGGTGCAACTTTTGCCATCGATGCATCGAAGATTTAGTTCACCTTTTCTTTGATTGCCCCAAGTCCCGTGTTATCTAGCATCACGTGACATGGGTATTGAGACTCACGAACCAAATCAATTGGAAACAGGGTGAGGCGGTTGGCTGTTCATCAAGGCTATGGAATGCCATCAGGGCTGAGACCCTTTGGAAGATTTGGCAGGAGCAATGTGCTGTCAATTTTGGCCAAACCCCAAAGGAATGGTCCATTGAGAAATCCTTGTTTCTCCTAGGTAAACGAATCTCCCGAGATAAAAGATCTCCTCTGTCTAGGCATCACTGTATTTATCTCCTCGAAGATAACAAACTGAAACCCAAATGGTCTCACATGAGGGATATGATAGACTTGTCCGCCTCATTTGTAATGCCCTCTAGCTTACCGAACTTGTCCCCTGCATTGTGGGATTTGGGGGGTCCCATGGGTGCTAGTCCCATTCACTTGTAACTTTTCTTCTTTATTTTATTAAAGTCCGGGAGAATAGGCCAAGACCGAACTTCCTTTAATAAAAAAGAAAGAAACTTAAGACGCTTTCAAGCATATAACCTAGTAAGCAGGAAATTAAGTCTGCTAAATTGCTCCATTTTTTGTATATTTATTGTACATTTTCGACCATTTCTTTTGTGGTTGTTCATCTTCACCTTTTAGTTTTGGGGTGCACTTCCTTTTGTTCATGGATTGCTAGTGACAGAAGGGCCCAATGGTGGTCCTTGTTTTTTCTAGGGAATGGACATAGATTCCTTATACATGCTCTAACAAACAACACCCACTTGTCGATGATGATTAGTACATTATGATTATGCTTCAAGTGGTGGTCCATGTTTTATCTAGGGAATGGACATAGATTCCTTACACATGCTCTAAGAAACAACACCCACTTGTTGATGATTATTAGTACATTATGATTATGCTTCAAGCAGTGGAAGCAATCCAATAAGTCATGATCAAAAGAAATTCAAATTGATTGAGAAGCTTAATTTCCTATTACAAGAGCATCCCTTTCAAGAAAATTTTCAAGCAATTTGGGAGTATTTTTCCGAAGATAATCTCCAAAAGCATTCAATCAAAGACAAATAAGACCCTTTTGTTTTAGCTTTAGACTTTTCAACCAGTTCTCCCCCTAGTCTAGATGGTAAATATTAATTATTAACATTGATGTATTTCTTTAATACGCGTGCTACTAGAATTGTCTACACCAAGTTCAATGGTGACCCTACAAAACATGCCAATGTGCATCTCAACACTTTTTTGAACAATCATCCTATATTGGATGTCATATAAGATGAATTACATAAAATTTGCATGTTCCAGAACACTTTTAGGTGTCGTGCTGCTAAATGGCTCTTGGTGTATGATATTAATGTGTTCACTATTTTTGAAGGATTAAGAATGCTTTGTTGCATCGTTTTAGGAAGGCTATGTTTCTTAAATTTTCAATTACTTAAAGTATGGCACACAGAAACCTACTGATATAATCCATTAGTATGCAATTGTTTTTGTAGTATATTCATTGTGCACTCAAGCTAATAGTAAACTCATTAAAGAACCAAAGTTAGATGATCTTATTATATACATGGAACATATTGAAGAGAATTTTTAGTTCCTTCCAAGTACATGTTCTTTTTGTACATGTTCTTCTTATGAAAAAGATGCTTTGCTTGAATCTAGGTTGGTTCACCTTCACATTAAACCCAATCCTAGTCACACTACAAATATGTGCATATTAAACCAATGTGCAATTTGTGATACCTACCATGCAACATCAAATTGTCAGTACAATGTTCACAATCAATCTCGTATGCCCATTATGGAAATTGAATGAGTCACAGTCGTTGATGATATGTTTTGTCTTGTGGATTTCCATGTCAAGGTGGGCAAGCAAGATTTAATCGATCTACTTATTTTCCCTAAAGTGGATTTCACCAACAAGTTGACTCTTCTTACTTAACACCACCTTCTTGTTGGTTTTGCATGAAAGAAGGGCATGTAAGAAGGCAGTGTACAGATGCCCAAGAATATGTCAAAAAGTATTGAGGTGGCATTGGTCATCTAGCTACCAATGTTGTGTTTCTTATTGTCTCAAAGATACCAAATTTTCTATCAAAGGATTCTAAAGTTTCCTTGAATTCTCCCCAACAATTCCCAAAGTTTCACAAAACTTTCCCCATAAGGCCTTGGTATACTTCTAGGTACTATAGTTCCAGAACTCTAGACACGCTCCAATAAGAGAATACCTCCTTCAAAGTTGTTGGATGGTCCTTCCCAATCATCAAAGAAAATAGGTATTTGATCAATCACTGAAATGGGCTACTGATTTATCTCTGGTTTTCCCTCTAATATCCCCCATTTCCTAGGCTACATAAAAGGTAGTACCCATGGATTCTTGTGAGGTTTTTGATTCTTTACCCTCTTCTTATTATATAGATTTTGTTCCTTTTTCTAAGATTAGGTAGTCCTTGTTAAATTATTCAATTAAACTCTCGCTTAGTTGAGTATTGGGACTACTTCCTCGTTTCAAGGATAACCTACAAAACCAATACTCGTGGCATAACTCCACTACTAAACCAATGGCTCCCACCACGCACTTAGATGCTTCCCTAGTGGACTATTAAGTCCCTCTAGTAATTGTTTCGTACAAGTCACAACCCATTAAACAAGTTCTAATTGATGATGGTTTCCATTTGCAAGTATTTGGACTAGAATTGGCCTTGTTTTTCATGTAGATGGCTGACTTTTCTAGTGTGCAAGCTAAGCATTTTATTAGCAAAACTGCCATTCATGTACAAGGGCTATTATTTCATATTATTTTTGTGATTCTTGATTTATCTCAAAATATTGGCAATTATACCCTTTTGCTGAGTTTCCCTTGATTAAAATAATTGAAGTTAATTTACAATCGGGCTAAGGATCCCTTAGTTTCTCATAAATGTGGTATTTCTTATGTCCTCCCATTCGATGTGATTAAGACTTTATATGATTTTTCACAATTACCTAACTTGATCAAATAACTATCTACGATTGACAAATTGAGAGATGCGAAGAATCTCACTCATAGGACATAAATAAAGATATCTCTTTAGCCTTTTTAATTGATGTTCCCACCATTCTTTCTTTCTATTAGCATCCTCTTGTTTGTACTAGTCATTGATCTCAAATGACTACCCATGTCCAAGCAGATCAGATGGAGACTATTGATCTCGGTTCCCATGATGCCCCTAGATTTGTAAAAATTTTGATTTCTCCTTCTATTGAATTTAAGCAACTCTTAATCTTTCTTCCTAAAGTTTTTAGGGATATCTTTTCTTGGGATTATATAGATATACAAGGCCTCGATATTTGCATCTATAATCATAAAATTGATTTCCAAATACATATCACCCCTATTTTGTAGCTACATTATTGTATGGACCCACATTATGTCAAGCAAGTTAAAGTAGAGCTCGATCCTCTTGTGAAGGAAAGTTCTATTATACGGATTGAATAGCGTGAATGGGTCTTCTGCAATGTGTTCATTCCAAAGAAGAATAAGAGCCTCCCTATTTGTGTGGAATATCATACGCTTGATGTTGCTACCATACCTTATTCCCATTTTTGGACTCTCTTTTGGATGATGTGGTTGATCAAGAGATGTATTCTTCTCTGGATGTTCACTCTGTTGAGATATCAACCTCAACATGTGATGATCCAGGATTACACGTCAGTTTTTCGTTTCTCTGACATGTATAGTGGTCACGCAGGTATATGTCAAGGATACTTCATTGAGCTTTATTAGATTTATCTACCGAGAGTGATGGCACATTTGTTCCTTGCCAGCTCACTCATTCGTGGAGATTAGGTTTTTCCTTATGTACTAATCTTTATATATTGCACTTGTTGTATTCTTGTTTTTTAGGTCATTCTTGTACATTCCTTTTATGTAATAGAAGAAGAAGAAGAAGAAGGTCATTCTTCCTTGCCTCTATCTGTGTGTGTGCTTCTCCCTTGAGAGTGAGAGTGTGTGTGTGAGCTCTCTTCCTTATCTCCTTCCTCATGACATGGAATCAGAGCCAGCGTGGTTGTAGAGAGCTCGTGGAGAAGGCGACGGTGAAGACTATGCGGCAAGGCATGGAGAAAATGTGATCTCACAAACGGCCTCCGTTTCAAGCCCGCAAGGTGGGGCCCACAGAAAAACCACGTCAATTTCAAAAACTCTAACTTGCCTTGTGTTCGACGACACTCATATATTCTAGATCCAAAATTCGAAGTGATTTTGTGTACTGTTGATACACGAAAACTGTGTTTTTCTGAGATCGAATTGTCACGTCATAGTGCGACAGTGTTCAAGCAGAAGTGCTGCTTGTAGTGTTTTGCAGTGTTGTGAATTGCTACAGAAATGGCAAATGTAGATGGAATGAGTCAGCTTATGAGCGATAAGCTAGACAAGAACAACTTCCATGCTTGGAGATTCAGAATGACGAATTTCCTGATGGGAAAAGGCTATTGGAAGTACATCGAAGGAGAGAATGAAAATGCATTGTAGTTACCAGAAAGGAATCGGACTACAGACCAGTTAAGAGCATATGAGGAATGGAATCAAGGAGCACGAAAGGTAATGTATTGGCTATCTGTTAGCATACAGCATGGAATGATTGGACATATACACAAATCCAAGACTCCAAAAGAGGCTTGAAACAGTTTGGTCACTTTGTATGAGACTAATACAAAGGCACCGAAATTGCAACTCAAGAACGAACTGCATACATTGGAGAAAAGGAGCATGTCAGTAAGTGACTACACTCTGAAAATCAAAAGCATATGTGAGTCACTTCCATCTATTGGCATGAATGTAGATGATGATGATGATAAGGTGGAAGTGTGCCTTCGTGGTTTAGGAGCTGCATATAAGCAGTTCAGAACTTTTATACAGACCAGGGAAAATATTCCGAGTTTTGCTGATTTGGTATCCATGTTGATTATTGAAGAAAAGAATCTTGGTGAGGATTCAAACTCTCAAGGAAAGCACAGTTCTGAGCAGGTATTCTACTCTAGCAGAGGAAGAGGCAAAGGTAGAGGTTTTGGAAATGGAAGAGGAAATAGTAACCAAGTCCAAGGTCAACAACAGAATCATGCAGGAGGAAAAGGACAGTTTCGAGGTAGGGGGATCCAAAGAGGTCGCAGAAATTTCCAAAGAAATGATTAAGGTAATGATAGTAAAGGATGTTGGAATTGTGGTAAACATGGACACTTTGAACGTGATTGCAGGTTGAAGAATCAAAATAACAGAAGTCAGCAAAACAACTATGCATCCACAAGTACAAATGATTCTGAGAAGTTGTTCATGGTTCAACATCACATGATGAATACGATGTCTACTAGTTTTTCAAAATCGAATGATAATGTCTGGTACGTTGATTCAAGTGCTCCAAATCACATGAACAGTCATGCGGAATGGTTTAGTACTTTGCAAAAATTGTCAGTTCATGGATATGTTGAAACAGGTGATGGCACATCACATCCTATTGAGCATACAAGAAACATAGCACTATCGATGGAGGATGGAAAGGTAAAACATCTTGCTGATGTGTTGTATGTTCCAAATATAACAAAGAACCTGGTTTCTGTTGGACAAATGGTTGACCAAGGATTACAAGTCAGGCTCCATGCTGATGGATTATATGTAGAAGAGTACAAGCAAGATGGACGATTGGTTGCCAAACGAAACAAAGTGGGTAGGATGTTCACCTTAAATGTGAAGATTCCTTAAATGAATGAAGCCATGTTTGCAAAAGGTGCAGGAGTTATTGCAGACATAGAGATGTGGCACAAATGGATTGGACATGTAAACTTGCAAAGGCTGAAATTGATGCAATCAAAGGAGATTGTCCATGGACTACCAAATTTCAAAGTTGCAGAAATGCAAAAGGTATGTGCAGCATGTGAATTTGGTAAATAGTCAAGAGCATCATTTCCACATGACAAGCATGTTAGTGAGAGTGTACTAGAAATGGTACATACAAATGTTTGGGGTCCAGCAAAGACCACATCTATGGGCGGTTGCAAGTTTTATGTTACTTTCATTGATGACCATACATGCAAAGTATGGGTATATTTCATGAAAGAGAAGAGTGAGGTGCTCACTCACTTCTAGAATTTTAAAGCTATGGTGGAAAAGGAGACAAGGAAGTACATTCGGACATTAAGATCTGATGGAGGAGGTGAATACATGTCAAATGAGTTCAACAGTTTTCTAAAAAATCATGGAATTCGGCATCAATTTTCATGCAGGTACACACCACAACAGAATGGCATTGCTGAATGCAAAAATAGACATATTGCAGAAATAGCAAGAGCCTTGATGGCTGAGAAGAATATGCCTCATTGTTATTGGGCAGAATCTGTGCATACTGCTATATACATCATGAACAGAACTCCGACTGTTGTTGTACATCAAGTTACACCTGAAGAGAAGTTTATAAGTAAAAAGCCAAACTTATCACATTTGAAAGTGTTTGGCTGTATTGCATATGTACATGTCCCAGATGAATTGAGGACAAAGCTTGATCCAAAGGTAGAAAAGTGTGTCTTCATTGGATACTCCCTTGAGCAAAAGGGATATAAATGTTATAACCCACTCACGCGACAGGTAAAGGTGAGCAGAGATGTGGTATTTGATGAAATGTCAAGCTTCTATGCAGATGCCAAAGAAGGACTGAGTCTTGAACAAAATGACAAAGAAAATGCTGAAAAATCAAGTGCAGAATCTCAGGTTTTGAGGGGACCGGATGCATCACCAAGCAATAGTTCCAACTCAAATCCATGGAGTGGAAGATTACGTGGAAATTTCATTCCAACAAATGTTGGAGTTTATTGACCTCCAAAATATAGTTGGAAGTAGGTGGAACCCCCTAGGAACAAGTTGACCTTCTCGCAAACTCCATCACAAAAAACCAGTCATGATTGCATAGCTTACTATTCTCTACTGACTAAAATTGTTTTAACCACATATACTAGAGACCAAGAGCTTTCCAATTAGCCAAAGAACACTCAATTTGGATAAATACACAAGGAGATATGACCTCTGCAAGTTTGAGGTTTAATGGAGACTTTCAACAGGGGTGAAACCCGAGAACACACACTACTTGCAGAGAGTACTGCTCTCAGCTCACAAATTCAATGATTATGAAAATTGATAGTATGAAAATAGACAGTAAGAGCTTTCAAATGAGATATCAAACATGTAATTTGGATATATAATGAGGGAGATACAAGCTCTACAATCTCTGCATACAAAACTACAGTAGCGTAGAGATACACATATGACTCTCTTGGACTTCCCACATGATCACGACTTCTCTCCTATTTTTATAGCATGGGGAACTAATCTAAAACTTTCCTTACACATCTAAATTCTTGGTAGACACTTGGGTGGAGTTATTACATGACTCAAGTGCTCCAATAAGCAAAGTATTGATGGACTTTGAGAACTAGCCACATCGACCTTCCACTAGGACACCACTGCAGCTCCCTTGTGACTCACTAATTTGACTCATCATGTTTTAGAACTCACATGGTATTTTGGCTATATTTTATGAATAATATGATCCTTCTTGAAGTATTTGAAGACTTCCCAAAGGTATTTACATAATTTGAAACTTGTATCCTACATAAAACAAATGTTCGCAACATTCTCCCCCTCAAATTTCAAAGGGTATTTCCTTCATGCCAAGAATATAGTTGAATCTTTGAAGCTTTGGTCCATCCAAGGATTTGGTGAAGATATCTGCAACTTGATCCTTTGTTCCCACAAAAGAAACTTGTACTTCATTGTTTATGGCCTTCTCTCGAACATAATGATAGTGAACCTCTATATGCTTTGTTCTAACATGAAAAATAGGATTTGAGGTCATATGAATGCTGCTCAAGTTATCCCCATATACCGGTGGTACATCAACCTGCACATTCAAGTCATGAAACAACTTTTTAAACCACATAACCTCAGTAGTAGCCAATGTTAAACCTCTATACTCAGCCTTTGTAGAAGATAAAGCAACTGTAGGTTGTTTCTTTGAACTCCATGTTAATGTCTTGTTTCCTGCTATTACCACATATCCACTTGTGGATCTTCTGTCATCTTTGCTTCCAGCCCAATCTGCATCACTAAAGACTTTAAGAGTTATATCAACATCATGACTATAAAATAATCCTTCGTTCATGGTACCTTTCAAATACCTAAGCACTCTTTTCGCTGCATGCATATGAGGTACTCTAGGTTCATGCATAAACTGTGACAATACTCCCACTGCATAGCATATATCAGTTCTAGTTTTTGTTGCAAAAATCAAAGATCCTACCATGGATCTATATGCATTCATATCATGCAACTCATCACCTTCCTTTGCACTCAACTTTACATTACATTCCATTGGAGTAAAAACAAATTTACATTCCTGCATAGCGAACCTGTTGAGCCTATCACATATATACTTTCTCTGTATCAACCACATACCTTCATCGTCATACACAATTTCAATCCCAAGAAAGTATCTAAGCAAACCAAGATCTGAAATTTTAAATTCCTTTCCCAAATTACCTTTTATCTCTTCAATTGCTTTTGCATCATTCCCTGTAATCAACAAGTCATCCACATAAATGCATACATAGACACACATGTCATCTACATGTTTTACAGAAAGTGAAGGATCAGCATGACTCACTGTGTATCCTTGCAGCACAAGATACTTTACCAACCTTGCATTCCATGCCCTTGGTGCCTGTTTAAGACCATACAATGCCTTTTTTAACCTGTATACATGATTAGGACATTTTGCATCCACATAACCATCTGGTTGTGACATATCCTTGCAGCTAAAGCCAACAAAGTTCTCATTGTTGCCATGTTTGCCACTGGACTAAATGTTTCCTCATAGTCCAATCCTTGAGTTTGATTATATCCTTTTGCTACAAGTCTAGCCTTATATCTTGACACACTACCATCACTATTTCTTTTAATCTTAAAAACCCACTTGCAACCAATTACCTTTTGTTTTGGTGTCTTTGGAATTAAATTCCAAGTCTTGTTATCCTGTAGTGCTTCCATTTCTTCTCTCATTGCTTTCTCCCACTTTTCATCTCCTTTTGCCTCATCATAACATGTGGGTTCATTTTCCTGCTCAACTTTTGTCATAGAAGCATAATGAGTATTCATGAAAGATTCATAAGTATACCTTTGAGGTTGCTTACTCACTCTTGAATTTCTTCTTACCTCCAATGTAGATGCTCTTCCTTTCTTATTAGGAACCTTTGATGATTCTCCATACTCACATACATCACTAATTTCCTCTCCTTCATCATTAACTTCAACAAGTTTGAGTTTACCTTTACTTTTAACACTTGGAGGTGACTCTTGCCTTAATCTTCCATTGAAAGGTAGCTCTCTTTCTTCATCCAAACCACTTTTCTCATCACTTAAACTTCTTGTGGGCTGAGGTAAGCACTCATCTCCTTCACCTATATCTTCTTCATATCCATTTATGACCTGCAAACTTTTCTTATCTACATACCATGAAAGTGATTCATCAAAATTTACATCTCTTGAAACAACCACCTTATTGGTATGAGGATTATAACATCTATATCCTCTTTCAGTATCTGCATAACCAATAAATATACACTTTTCTGATTTCACATCAAGTTTTGATCTCACTTCACTAGGTACATGTACATAACATACACAACCAAATACTTTCAAATGACTTACACTTGGTTTCCTTCCATGCCATACCTCATATGGTGTCAAATGATGAACTCCAGCAGTAGGTACTCTATTCATAATGTACAGACTTGTGTTAATAGCTTCAGTCCAAAAAGAATTAGGCAAACACATATCATTTAGCATGCTTCTAGACGCTTCTACTATGATTTTGTTTCTTCTTTTTGCAACTCCATTTTGTTGTGGAGTATACCTGCATGTAACTTCTCTTTTGATACCTTCATCATACAAAAAATCTGTAAAAGCTTGAGAGAAATACTCTCCCCCTCCATCGGATCTTAGCTTCTTAACATATCTTCTTGTTTGCTTCTCGACAAATGATTTTAAAATTTTTTAAACAATCAAAGACTTCACTCTTATGTTTAATGAAATACACAAATGTCATTCTACTATGATCATCAATGAATGATACATAGTACTTATTACCAGCCAAGGATGCCTCTTTAGTAGGACCCCATACGTCCGTGTGTATAAGATCTAGCAATCCACTGCTTACATAGATTGAATGTTTGAAAGGTTGTCTGCTCTGCTTACCCATTTGACATGCTTCACAAAGATGCACCATATGTTGCTTAGTAAGATCAGGTAATCCTTCAACAATCCTCTTCTTTGATAGCTCCTTTAACCTGTGTACATTCATGTGTCCAATCCTTTTGTGCCATAGATCAAGCTCTGCTATTCGATGCATACCATAAGAGAAATAGTTTGTATGATTTGGGTTTACCTTGAATGTAAAGAATTTACCTTGTTTTTGACCTCTAGCAATTAACCTCCTTTTCTTTGGATCCTCAATGAAGCAACCTGCATGATTAAATCTTATTTGCAAACCTTTTTCTACCATTTGACCAACTGACATCAAATTCTTAATGATCATTGGCACATAAAGTACATCCTTTAAGCAATTTGTCTTGCTCTTATCCTGCATAACAACATCTCCAACCTGCATAATCTTATGTGTTGTATCATCTCCTGCTTCAACATGACCTTTACATGAAGGATTATGCATATTAGAAAACCATGAAGCATCATGTGACATATGGTTAGAGCAACCACTATCTACATACCATACATCACTATTGCAATTCATCTTAGTTTCTACATTCATCATAAGAAGAGAATCATAATCATCACTTTTACCTTCAACTGCATAATTTCCTTGTTGTTTACCTCTTCTTGAATACCCTCCTCTTGGATTACCACCTTGATTATTTTCATTGTGATAACAATCTTTGGCATAGTGTCCATACCTTCCACATATATAGCAATTGTTGTTATCTTCACTCCTTTGTCTTTGATTGTAGTTGTAGTAGCCTCTCGTACCTCTAGCGCTTGATCTTCCTCTTCCTCTTGTGTTGAAGAAGCCACTTGAAGTCCCTTGATCATCGCTCCTTCTTCCTCGACCTCTATTTGAACCTCTTCTACCTCTGTTTCCACCTCTTGATGATCCTACATAAAGAGCTTGTCCTTGAGATCCTTTTTTATTTGAAGTAGAACCATTTAGATTCATCTCCTCCATGACCATGAGAGCAACAAGCTAATCAAAGTCTGGTAATTCTCCTCTAACATAAACTGAAGTAATGAATGGTTTCCATCTCTCATCATCCTTGAGTCCGTTGAGAGTATGTGTAACCAAGTCATCATCCTCTACATGAGCTTGAATTGATCCTAGTTGATCTGCAATCTCTTTAACCTTCAACAAGTAATCATTGACTGATGTCCTTGTATCTTTCTTTATGTTATTCAACTCATTTTTGAGTTGAATCTTCCTTGCTCTTGTACCTATAGCATACAACCTTTCCAATGCAAACCAAACATCTCTACTTGTGTCTAGATCTTGTATATGTCCTACCATTGAATCTTGAATATTTTGTGATAAAATGAATATAACTCTTTTGTCTCTTTCATTCCAAAGTCTAAACTCCCTCAATTGTTGCTGATTTGGATCCTCTGGTAATATAGGTTTGATATCCGTTCCATCAATCAAACCATACAAGCCTCTACATTGCAAGTATGATGTGATTCTAAATCGCCATGCTTGATAGTTGTTCTTATCAAGCTTCTCTATTTGTGCATGTTGATCGCCCATTGTGCAAAATACTAAACTTCCTCCTTTAACCCTCCTTTTGGATATATGTGATAAGAAGAAGTATGAGATTTACCTTTGTAATAAAGTCTATGCACCTTTCTTTACTTGGATGTTGCTTGAGATGCTTCCTTGCTATCTCCTTCTACCTTTGCGTAGTGTCGATGATGAACCGCTACTCCAATGGCTTCAAATTCTTCATCAAGGTATTATAACCTTCTCCAAGCTTCAATTCCTTGCTCTGATACCAATTTTGGATTTTATTGACCTCCAAAATATAGCTGGAAATAGGTGGAACCCCCTAGGAACAAGTTGACCTTCTCGCAAACTCCATCACAGAGAACTAGTCATGATTGTAGAGCTTACTGTTCTCTATTGACTTAGAATTTTTTAAAATTCTTTTAACCACACATACTAGAGACCAAGAGCTTTCCAATGAGCCAAAGAACACTCAATTTGGATAAATACACAAGGAGATATGACCTCTGCAAGTTTGAGGTTTAATGGAGATCTTTAGCAGGGGTGAAACCCGAGAACACACACTACTTGCAGAGAGTACTGCTCTCAGCTCACAAATCCAATCATTATGAAAATTGAAAGTATGAAAGTAGATAGTAAAAGATTTTAAATGAGATATGAAACATGTAATTTGAATATATAATGATGGAGATACAAGCTCTGCAATCTCTGCATACAAAACTACAGTAGCGTAGAGATACACATATGATTCTCTTGGACTTCCCACAAGATCACGACTTCTCTCCTCTTTTTATAGCATGGTGAACTAATCTTAAACCTTCCTAATACATCTAAATTTATGGTAGACACTTGGGTGGAGGTATTACATGATTCAAGTGCTCCAATAAGCAAAGTATTGATGGACTTTGAGAACTAGCCACATCGACCTTCCACTAGGACACCACTGCAGCTCTCTTGTGACTCGCTAATTTGACTCACCATGTTCTAGAACTCACGTGGTATTTTGGCTATATTTTATGAATAATATGAGCCTTCTTGAAGTATTTGAAGACTTCCCAAAGGTATTTACATAATTTGAAACTTGTACCCTACATAAAACAAATGTTCGCAACAGCGAATTCATCAAATACATCCAAGAAAGGTAAAGAAAAGCTTTTTTCTTGTCATAAAACATGTGCAAGTTTTGAAGATGTTGATGGAGATTCAAGTGGTTCAAAAAAGATTCTTGATGAGGAACTTGGATTGCCCTCTGTGAAGACTCCAAGAGTAAGAAGGGCACATGCAGATGTACAAGGAGAAGTGACCAAGGACCAAGAAGATATGGGAGGATGCAGAATTCAGTGCAACGATTGACATATGATAGTTACATGGCTCATCATTATGCCTACATGACAAATATAATACAAGATGTTGAACCTTGTTGCTTTGAAGATGCAGTTGGAATTGCAGATTGGGAAAAAGTTGTGGATGAGGAGATGGCTGCACTTTACGGAAACGATACATGGAAGCTGGTTCCATTGCCAAAAGGAAAGAAACCCATAGGCTGTAAATGGGTTTACAAGGTAAAGCATAATGCTTATGGTAGCATAAGCACGTATAAAGCATGATTGGTAGCTAAAGGATATGCACAGACATATGGCATTGATTATGAGGAAACATTCAGCCCTGTAGCTAAAATGTCAACTATCAGGGCACTTGTTGCATTAGCTACAACAAAAGGATGGAATTTGCATCAGATGGATGTGAAGAATGCTTTTCTACATGGTGAGTTATAGGAAGAAGCATATATGGACCAGCCACAAGGATATGAAGATTCAAAGCATCCAGAATATGTTTGCAAGTTGCAAAAGGCTTTGTATGGGCTGAAGCAGGCTCCACGTGCATGGCATGCAAGGATTGCTGATTACTTAACCAGCATTGGGTTTTCTATGTGTGATGTAGATCATTCACTATATGCAAGGAAGGCTGATGATGGCATCATGATTGTGGCCATTTATGTTGATGACTTGATTGTAGGTGGCGATAATGAAGAAATCATCAAAGAGGTAAAGCAACTTCTTATGCAAGAATTTGACATGAAAGATCTTGGTGTGTTGCGCTATTTCTTGAGCATTGAGTTTATACATACAGAAACAGGTATATGGATGTCGCAAAGGCAATATGCCTTGAATATGCTGCAAAAGTATGGTATGGCTAGTTGTAAGCCAATTTCTATGCCATTAGATCAGAATTTGAAGTTGGATACTACATCAGGTGAAGCATTGGCAAATGCTACTATGTATAGGAAAATTGTGGAAAGTCTTATATATCTTACAATTACAAGGCTTGATTTAAGCTATACTGTTGGACTTCAAAGTTAGTTTACTCAGGTTCCCAAGAAGCCACATTTGGATGCTCTGAGGCGCACTCTATGTTATGTGAGTGCTACTTTGGATTATGCATTGTTTTATAAAGCTGGTGTAGATTTGCAAGTTCATGGATACACAGATGCAGATTGGGCTAGTAGTACTCCATATAGGAGATCTACTAGTGGCTTTCTTTTCTCACTTGGAGGTGTAGCTATTACATGGAGCAGTAAGAAGCAACCCACTGTTGCTTTGTCGAGTACAGAGGCTGAGTATAGAGGTGCTACAATGGGAGCATGTGAGGCATCATGGCTAGAGATGTTACTTGCCGATTTAGGTGTGGAAGTGCAAAAGCCTATCACTATCTATTGTGATAATCTTAGTAGCATACAATTAGCACGGAACCCTGTTTTCCATGCTAAAACAAAGCATATCGAGGTACATTATCACTTCATCAGAGAGAAGTATTAGCAAGTGATATTGATCTTGTTTATGTGAGAATAGATGAGCAAGTTGCTGATATTTTCACCAAAGCACTTAGAGTTGAGAAGTTGAAGAAATTTCGGGAGATGCTTGGATTACAGGATATGGCGTTGAGCTTGCGGGAGAGTGTTGAGATATCAAGCTCAACATGTGATGATATAGGATGACACATACCAGTTTTTCGTTTCTCTGATATGTATAGTGGTCACGCAGGTATATGTCAGGGATACTTCATTGAGCTTTATTAGATTTATCTACCGAGAGTCATGGCACATTTGTTCCTTGCCAGCTCACTCATTTGCGGACATTAGGTTTTTCCTTATGTACTGATCTTTATATATTGCACTTATTGTATTCTTGTTTTTTAGGCCATTCTTGTACATTCCTTTTATGTAATAGAAGAAGAAGAAGAAGGTCATTCTTCCTTGCCTCAATCTGTTTGTGTGCTTCTCCCTTGAGAGTGAGAGTGTGTGTGTGAGCTCTCTTCCTTATCTCCTTCCTCGTGACACACTACAGCTATAATCAAGTTCAAATGCATGAGGATATTGGGGTGTTTTCATTGTATATTCATGTGGTTTGGACTTCATAATGCCCTTAATAGTTTGCAACACTGTATGTAAGCCATTTTTTGCCATTATCTTACTAGTTTTATGAAATTTTGTCTTGACGTATTCCCAATCTCTAGTACTCAACAACATCAACTATATGAATTAAACTTTTTTTTCTTTTAAATGTCGTGAATTCCACCTCTCATTGAATCTCGATGAGCCTATTTTTGGCATTTACTATGGTAGGGTTCTTGGCCATCATATTTCTAAGCAAGGCGTTGTTGCTAGTCTTGATAAAATTAAAGTGATTCTTGATGGGCTTGCTCCAAAGAGTACTAAATAAGTTATCTATTTCTTAAGCAAAATTCATTGGCACGTGTGGCATCTTCATTTTCTTGCTCATATTGGGAAACCTTTGAATAAACTAGCTCATGTGAATCTTGCTAAATTTTGATAGACTTCTCATTGTGAATTATCATTTCAACACCTAAGATTCTTACTTAAACCCTTCCATGTTTTTGTCAATCCTTTCAACATGGCAATTGGTAGTGTGTTAATGCAAATTACTGAAAGGAAATGGTTCTTCTGTATTTATTATCTTATCCACTACCTCTTGACCTTTGAAGATACTTACTCCACTACCAAATGTGAGGGTTGAGGCCTCACCTAGTTGATCAAAAGTTTCCCCCACTACCTCTTTGGTAGTGAGTTACTCTTCCATGTTGATCTTTTGGTCATTTGGTTAAGCAAGAGAATTTAGTTGGTCATTTGAGTAGATGGGTTGTATTAGTTCAAGAATTTCAATATGATATTGTTCATCGTCTAGGTTCCCAACATATTATTGTTGAATTTTTATCTTGCATGAATTCTAACGAGCTCCCTATAGGTGTGAACTATAATTTTCCTAATGCTCCTTTTGTGGGATTTTTGAGCTCATGGCCTACTTGCTAAGAGTATGATGGGCTAACCAATTGCCCCAAAAGCCATGGTTGAGGATTACTTATACACTCTAATCTTTGTTGGGCTCACCTTTGAAAGCAATGTGCACACCCCAAGATTCCAAAAGTTTCACAAAATGTTCCCCATTATGCCTTGGTATACTTCTAGGTCATATAGTTCCAAAACTCTAGACATGCTGCAGTAAAACACCTCCTTCAAAGTTCTTGGATGGTCCTTCTGCTCATCAAAGACAATAGGTATTTGATCGAGCACTAAAATGGGTTGCTGATGTATCTCTTGTTTTTCCTCTAGTATCCCACGTTTCCCATTAATCTACATAAAAGATAGTACCCATGGATTCTTATGAGTATTCTTTACCCTCTTCTTCATCTATAGATTTGGTTCCCTTTTCTAAGATTAGGTAGTCCTTGTTAAAATATTCAATTAAACTCTAGCTTTGTGGATTATTGGAAATAATTCCTCATTTCAAGGATAATCTACAAAACCAGCACTCGTTGCATAACTCCACTACTAAACCAATGGCTCCCACCATGGAGTTAGATGCTTCCCTAGTGGATTATGAAGTCCCTCTAGCAATTTTGTCATACAAGTCACAACCCATCAAACAACTTCTAATTGATGGTGGTTCTGATGTCAACATCACCACATTTTCCATTTGCAACTTCTTGGACTAGAATCAAGTGAAACGAGCCTAGATGGCTGAATTATCTAGTGTGAAAGCTAAGCATTTTATTAGCAAAACTACCATTCATGTACAAGGGGTATTATTTCATATTACTTTTGTTGTTCTTGATTTATCTAGTCAACATATTATCTAGTCATAGATGATTCACACATATATGGTGCTACTTTGTACTTAGTGATATTATTCATCTCTTACTTTAGTTCTAATCATCATCAATAGAGAGAGCTATTCAATCCATCTGTCTTCTCCAAGTGTCTTGTTGTGTTTTTGCTCCATCTATGTGTTTCTTGTGTGCCTCTTGCACTTCTACACAAACCCAATAGTGCTACGAGAGTAGCTTGAGCTCCTTCTCAAGTTTTTGTTTTTCGCATCGTGATGTGCATGCACTTTTAAGAGTGTAAATCGACTTTGGAGCATAAAACAGTGTTTTTCAATAGCAAAGAAATATTTTCACGAGTTGCACTGGTGAAATGTCAAATGACATCTAACAAAATTTAATCAGAATCCTTGATAATCATCCTAATATGGTCATTCTGTTACTTAATAATATGGAATAAAAAGAGATTTAAACACTGCTCTCAGTACTCTTGATCTTCAGATGACTTCCAAGCCTTCTGAAAAACTAGACAATTGCCTCTGGGGAGGCCTTTTTTTAGTCATTATTTTAGCGTTTTGGGGCCTGCCTATAGCCTAGCTTCTCGGCCTCCTCTGGAACAGATTCTTAGAATTCATACTTACACATTTTCCACAAGGATCTTTTGGGATTAATACAGATCCTCAGAATGACAAATTTAGTGCTTGCTTGCTTGGTTTTGATCTATTCTTGACATGGCACGCCAACATAACTTCTCTGATTGAATGCTTTCGGGCAACGCAGGCCGCTTTTTTCTTTGGACATGTCTACTTGGCAGGCTGGCAGCTTAACGAAGGCCTTTTTCTCTGCCAAAAAAGCGGTATGCAGCTCAATCATCATTCCTGTCTGGAACAGACGATGTCACGATAGGACATTTCTATGTTCCAGACGATGTCACGATAGGACATTTACATTGACGTTTCCTTCTGACTGTTCGGGGGTTGCCTCTTGGTCCTGACATGTCGACATTGAAAGGAATTCGTTGACATGGCTATGGTGAACAACTCAGCTACAGTCCTTACACCGATTGTAAAGAGAATGACATGCATCATCTGCTATGGACATCATATTCGCTGCTGACAAAATACCTTGTATAAGCATGCGAAAGATTGAGAGCTCTCGATTGATCTGGCGATTCGTAAATTTCCAGGAGCTCTCGATTGCTGAGATGAAGTTTCATACGCCAAATCGTCATGCATGCACTACTCATCATCATGATCTGAACCTTTGTCGATTCCGGCATAGATATCCTGAATGAAATCATGTACAATGTGATCATCTTAAGCAAGGTTTTTTCCTCTCCCACGCTCGACAACAGCTCTAGCGCATCACCTTCATTACAGACATGCAAAAGAAACTCCGCAAAAGGAAACTTAAAACACTGCGCATCTCCTTGAGTACAGGAAAACA
The DNA here is from genome assembly GCA_020310875.1 of Ceratopteris richardii. NCBI lineage: Eukaryota > Viridiplantae > Streptophyta > Polypodiopsida > Polypodiales > Pteridaceae > Ceratopteris > Ceratopteris richardii. The sequence continues at coordinate 153,881,991 of CM035426.1, read as the reverse complement.
CTGCGCATCTCCTTCATTACAGGCATGCAAAAGGAAAAGCTCTGCACAGGGAAACTTAAAACAGTGCGCACCACCTTCACTAAGAACATGAAAAAGCAACTCCGCAAAAGAAAGTTAAGACGCTTTCAAACACAATGCCTAATAGGCAGGAAATTAAATCTGTTAATTTGCTCCACTCAGCTCATGTTATCTTTGTTTTCTTCTACGTAATCCTTTTGCGCATCATCATTTACATTTTATACATCATTAGCTTTCTTTCTACATGCGTGCGTTATTGATCACTTTCATGGCATCGTTTATATATCCTTCGATATGTTGATTTTCATAGCGCCATGTACAGTTTCAACCACTTGCAATTGAGTATCTGCACGCCAAAAAAACCCGAAATAAGACACTAGAGCCTCGTGAATCTTTACGGAACTCTTTAGTTATAGACTACTTCCATAATGTTCTAATCCTTATATCCTTTATAGATGGAAAACTTTATGTAGCAATTTCATATTTTTGTTTTGTATGTATAAAATGAGAAATAAAATCTTTCATCAAACTAATTGTAACAAAACTACACCGTAATCAAACTAATCCTAGGCCGTAACTCTCTCTCTCTCTCATTTTCCTTTTCCTTACACATATATGTGTGTAGAATCTATCTATCTATATATATGTGTGTGTGTAAACACATGCATAAGTACATTTGAAAACATAGCCGTGTGAATATAGTCTAGTGAATTGTTTAGATACGACTCATTTCTTAGGAAATCATGTGATAGCAGAGCAGAATCTGCATTGTGGTTAAGGTAAGATTGTAATTGAGAATGGACCTAACATTACAACATATGAGCCTCATATCGATCCTCGCCATATCGATCGTCATCCTCGGCATCAGTATGACCATTGGAAATGTTTGGAAAAACCATGCCAGCCATATCGACAGTCAGTTCGACATCGATATGACCTTTGGAAAATTATCGCCACTATGCATGTCCAAAAATGCTACCGCCAGTGTAGATGCCTGTATAGGCATCAGTATAGGCACCGAGATAGGTATTGGTATAGTCGTCAATATCTACCAATAAAATACAGACACTTATGGCGATGCCTATACCAACACCTATACCAATGCCTATATCGGTGCCTATACCGATGCCTATACCGATGGCGCATTTAATAACCCGAAATCTGAAAGTCCACTAGTCCTTTGTTTTGAACTTTGACCAATTTTCTCAGTCGAATTCACATGCAAGCATCTTGATCTCACTTGCATTGTGCTCGCCCTAGGTTTTTTGTCTCTCCCTCACACACATCCATCCCTCCCCTCTTTCCATACACACACAACTCTCTCTCTCTCTCTCTCCATACACACATAGAGATCTCTTTCTCTACACACACACATCTCTCTCTTGCATCTTGTTAAATGATGCACTCTTGCACCCTCTCTCTTTCTCTATTCATTTTTTTCCTTAATTTCTCTTTCATTTTGTTTTGCAAGAGTTTTTTGGTATCGTTTTTCGTTTGAAGAGAGGTGACATCAATTGTGCTTTGACGAGTGATCCAGAGGAAATTACATTGATGTAAGCGTATTATGTACATGCATGTATTGTTTTGTTCTTTATTAGAGAGGGAGAGAGAAAGAGAGAGAAAGAAATGAAATAGAAAGAGAAATGAAATTAATGTTTGTTAATGTTTGATCTTTGTTTTAGAGCATAAACACACATATACACACACTCACAGCATACATACACACACATGCATACTCATGCACATGCATGCATACATACACACATGCATATGCATACATGCATACATGCATACACACATGCATACACACACATATACATACACACATACATAGACATATGCACACACAAACACTCACATGCATACATACATACACAAAAGAGACACACATACACTCACGTACACACATATTCCTACACACACTTTTTCACACATACACACGTACACACACACACTCACATGCACACATACATACACACATATTCAAACACACACTTTTTCACACATACACACATAGACACACACATATTCACACACTCATGCATCTTCGTGCATATGCATGCATACATGCACACATATACATACACACATGTACATACACACACATATACATGCACACATGCATATGCATACATACATACACATGCATACACACACATATACATGTATGCATGCATACACATATATGTATCATGCACATACATACACATATGCACACACATACACTTACATGCATGTATACAAACACAAAAGAGACATGCATATACACACATACACATACACACACATGTATATACACACATATACACATACACACACATATACATACATACACCTACATACGAGATGGAGCTCCAGTGATGGATGTCAAAAAGGCCATGTGTCAGTGCATATGACAGTTGTGCACAATACTGTTGTCACACTCTATCATGATCAAGTGGAGTGAACAAGACAAGGATTGCAAAATTACATCACCGAGGCAATCTATCACGAGTATCAGCTAGCACTTCGGCACCTTATGGTGAGCTCAGAGTGGATTTAGCACACAACACATGAGATGATGTCCCATTGACAATTAAGGCTTTCAACGCTTTCAAAGGAGCCTTAGTAAATCTTGTATGGGTAGACACTGAGGAGTGGGAGATGATTCGTAATGAGCAACAGGAAACTCTTGACCGATATCATCAGCAATGAGATGCGACAGCCACACATCTAGATATGATCAGAGTTTCACATATGGGTAGTTGCGATAGTTACAACATGATGCATCACACGTTTGTAAGTATCATTTTGATGAATGAATTTGCTTATGTTAAGCATGCCATCTTTGTTGATCTCACGTTTCGCATATTTGTTGTAGGAGTTGGGAGTGGGTCGTCTTGATCCCACATGAGTAGAGGAGGCTTATAGATATCTTCATGGATTGGTTGCGCTATTAGAAGACTTGGAGGGATCCGGTGCATTATTTCATGGGAGCATCTACCATGAGGTGAGCTTTTGAACTTGGTTTAGTGTCTTTTATTTGTTGTTTATAGAAATCATTTCAATTCCTTTGATTCTATGAATGCGCTTTGTTGCAAGACTGCAGATATAGATGTTTTGATCCCTCTAATTTTGTGTATGGAAGTGGTATGCCACACTTTTGTATTTGGCTCATATATGGAAGTGGTGCACCACAATTTTGTATTTGGTTCATATATGGCAGTGGTTTGTCACATTTTGTATTTGGCTCATATATGGTAGCGGTTTGCCACATTTTGTATTTGGCTCATATATGCCAGTGATTTGCCATAATTTTGTATATGGTTCATTTATGGAATATCTCATTTGTACATTGATCATTTATGGAATATCTCTTTTGTACGTGGTTCATGGTTCATTGTGCTCTTACATATCTCTTTTATATTCGACAATGATTTTTGCTTTATCAAATCTTGTTTTGGTTATCGATCAGCTAAACCCTAAATCGACAACTACTAGAGTACATGTCACAACATGTACTTGGATCTTTTTGGGCATAGTGTATGCCCTTTGCTACACAACAATATTGTCATGTTGTTGGAGCAAGAGACACTACACTCTGCCCAAAAAAAAAAAATTGCAGATATGGTCATCGATATAGGCATCTGTATGAGCATCGGTAGGCCCAAGGCCATATCGACACTTATACTGATGGTAATGTCAAGGACATACCGATGCTTATACAGATGATCCACCATATAGGTCAACATATCGACACTTATATTGTTGGTCTTGCAGGTCAATATCGACATGTATACTGTCAAAAAAATATTGGCATCCATACCCATGCTTATACCAATAGTATTCAATGCATACTAGCATGTATACCGACACCCATACCAATGCTTATACTGGCATTATGCAATCGATGCTTATATCAATGGCTATATTGACACCGCGGCAACTTGAAGAATCAAACAATATTGACTATTGTTCATTGTTCAAGTTTGGCAGAGAATCGACCCATTTTTTGTACAATTTTAGTAATCTTTTAAGCTTTTTTTTATGGTTGTTCCTCTTCATCTTTTAGTTTTGGAGTGCATTTCCTTTTTTTCATGGATTGGTGTGACAGAAAGGCCCAGTGGTGACCAATGTTTTTTTCTAGGGAATGGGCATAGATTCTTTATTCATGCTCTAACAAACAATACCCACTTGTTGATGAGGATTTACATGATGCTTGAAGCCAATATTTTCCCTAGGGAATGGACATAGATTCTTTATACATGCTCTAACAAAAAATACCCGCTTGTTGATGAGGATTTACATGATGATTTTGCTTCAAGCAATGGAAGAAATGTAATCCTCAAAAGAGTTCAAATTGATTGAGAAGCTTAATTTCCTATTACAAAAGCATCCCTTTCAAGACAATTTTCAAGCATTTTGGGAGTAGTTTTCTAACAATAAGTTCCAAAAGCATTCAATCAATGACAAAGAAAATCCTTTTGCTCTAGGTTTAGACTTGTCAAGTAAGTCCAATTCTCCCCCTAGTCTAGATGGTAAAGATTTGCAAGAATTATTAACCTTGATGGCTTTCTTTGATACACGTGCAACTAGAAATGTCTTTAACAAGTTCAACGGTGACCCTACAAAACATCCCAATGTGCATCTCCACACATTTTTTAACAATCATCCTTTATTGGATGGCATATAAGATGAATTATAGAAAATCTGCACGTTTGAGGCCACTTTTAGGGGTCATGCTGCTAAATGAGACTTGGTGTATGATGTAATGTGTTCACCATGTTTGACAGATTAAGAATGCTTTCTTGCATTGTTTTAGGAAGGCTATATTTCTTAACTTTTCAATTACTTGAAGTATGGCACACATAAACCTATTGGTTCAATCCATTAATATGAATTTTTTTTGCAGTATACTCATTGTGCACTCAAGTTAGTAGTAAACTCGTTGAAGAACCAAAATTAGATGATCTTATTATATACATGGAATGGATTGATGAGAATTTGTAGTTCCTTCCTAGTACATGTTCTTCTTATGACATTGAAGATGCTTTGCTTGAATCTAGGTTGACTGACCTTCATATTTAAGATATGTTGCAACCTTTACACTACAAAGATTCCCAATCCTAGTCACACTACAAATAATTGCACATTAAAATAATTATTTATGTGAAATTTGTGACACACTCCATGTAACTTCGAATTGTGAGTACAATGTTCACAATCAATCTCGTATGCCCATTATGGAAGTTCAATGAGGCACACTCGTTGATGATGCTTTCCACTCTCATTATGTTCTAGCTTGTGGATTTACATGTCAAGGTGGGCAAGCAAGATTTAATCGATTCACTTATTTTCCCTAAAGAAGATTTGACCACAAAATTGACTCTTCTTACTTAACACCACCTTCGTGTTGGTTTTTCATGAAAGAAGTGCATGTAAGCAGGTAGTGTATAGATGCCCAAGAATTTGACAAAAAGAGTTGAGGTGGCACTAGTCATCTAGTTACAAATGTTGTGTTTCTTGTTGTCTCAAAGATACGAAATTTTCTATCAAAGGATTCTAAAGTTTCATTGAATTCTCCCTAGCAATTCCCAAAGTTTCACAAAACTTTCCCCATAAGGCCTTGGTATACTTCTAGGTCCTATAGAACTCTAGACACGTTCGAGTAAGATTGTACCTCTTCAGCTTGTTAGATGGTCCTTCCCCTCATCAAAGACAATAGTTATTTGATCAAGCACTGAAATGGGCTACTGACTTATCTCTTGTTTTCTGTCTAATATCCCCCATTTCCTAGCAACCTACATAAAAGGTAGTACCCATGGATTCTTATGAGGTTTTTGATTCTTTACCCTCTTCTTCTTGTATAGATTTTGTTCGCTTTTCTAAGATCAGGTAGTTCTTGTTAAAATATTCAATTAAACTCTGGCTCAATGGATTATTGGAACTACTTCCTCATTTCAAGGATAATCTACAAAACCAATACTTGTGGCATAACTCCACTACTAAATCAATGGCTCCCACCACATAGTTAGATGTGGACTATAAAGACCCTCTAGCAATTGTTTTGTACAAGTCACAACCCATTAAACAAGTTCTAATTGATCGTGATTTCTATGTCAACATCACCACATTTTCCATTTGCAAGTATTTAGACTAGATTCAAGTGAAACTAGTCTTGTTTTGCTTGTAGATGGATCACTCTTGTAGTGTGCAAGATAAGCATTTTATCAACAAAAGTACCACTCATGTACAAGGGTCATTATTTCATATTAGTTTTGTGGTTCTTGATTTATCTCAACATATTGTCAATTATACCCTTTTGCTCGGTTGCCCTTAATTAAAATAATTGAAGGTAATTCAAAATGGGAGTAAGGATCCCTTAGTTTCTCATAAATGTGGTATTTCTTATGTCCTCCCATTCGATGTGATTATGACTTTATATGATTTTTCACAGTTACCTAACTTGATCAAATCACTATCTATGATTGACCAATTGAGAGATGAAGAAGAATCACACTTGTAGGACATAAATCAAGATCTCTTTCAAGAATTTTTAATTGATGTTATTATAACACTTATGTGTTGCTCGAGTAGCTTTGATGTGAACCTTTTCCCTACACATCGGCACTTCTTACTTTAGTACTCGATAGAGGTTTTTTCCCCATGTTACCACATAGATGATTCACTCATATATGGTGGTTCTTTGTACTTATGGATATTATTGAGCTCTTACTTCAATTCTAATCATCGTGAATAGAGAGAGCCATTCCAGCCATCTGTCTTCTCCATGTGTCTTGCTGCATTTGAGCTCCTTGTGTGTGCTTCTTGTGTGTCTCTCACTCTTCTACACACACCCAACAATGTTACCAGAGAAAGTTCAACTCCTTCGCAAGATTTGGTTTTTTGAGTTGTGGTGCATGTGCACTTTTAAAGTGCAAATCAAATTTCGAGCATAGAACATTGATTTTCAATAGCAAAGAAACATTTCCACTTGTTGCATTTGGGGGTTTTACCCCAATTTCAAAGATAATCGTGCAATCAGAATCTCCATCAGAGTGACGGATTTTGAGCTTAAATTTCAACATTTATTTCAGCTTTTGTTGAAGTAAAGATCTTGTCACATTCTTGTTCTTTCGTGAAATGGTGGGCAACAATGAATTGTTTGGCATGCTTCAAGCTGAGGATAATCTTGATGGGACCAACTATCCGATGTGTTCTTACATGATGAAACATGTTCTTGTTGTAGAACAACTATGGAAAATACTGGCAAATGTAGATAAAAAACCCACACGTTCTTCTACTTCACAGTCTACTATCACAGATGGAGCTTCTTCTTCAAGTACAGTGGCGACTCCTTCTCCACCTACATAGGAGCAACTTAGATGGGATGGAAAAGATGCACAAGCTCATGCATTCATTGTTCTTTTTATGAAGTGTCATATAGTTCCATACATTTGTTCATGTTCTGCATCAAGATAGGCATGGAACACTCTTGCTTCTTTGTATGTCGTGTGTAATGAAGCACGTTTTTCATAATTGAGATAGCAACTTGAGGATGTACGCATGGTTGAAAATGAGTCTGTGGATCTGTATGTGATATGAATCAAGGACTTGAACGAGCAATTGGAAAACGTAGATGAGATTATTCTAGATGCATCACTCATCTCTACAATCTTGAAAGGATTACCAGAATATTTTCAAAGCTTTGCCACTACACTACGTTTGGTTGCAATAGGAAATCCCAATATCTATGCATTTGATGAGGTTGTGTCTCTTCTTTTGCAAGAAGAGCAATCTAGAGGGAATATTATTGGTGCAATTAGCAAGCCTAAGTGCATTGCTAAAGTTTCTCGACTACACATTCATTTAGCTCTTCACATGGAGAAACGCATATGAACTCATGCTTGTCAATTTGAGTGTGTTGGCTTTGGATAAATGTAAAATTCAAAAGAAGATGGAATCTCGTGAAGTTAGGAAAGAAAATCCATGACTCATTTGGTAGAGGAATCAAATCAATTATGTTCCTAAAATAGGATCACTTTTAGGTGAGGGAAAATTCAAATTCAAACTCAAGGACCAATTGTTTTGGACACAAAGTGCTCAAATCCTCTCATTAAGGAAGGGTGCGGAACAAAAGGAAGTTGATGGGATAGAGCACAAAAGTAACCAATCAAAAAGTAGTTGTTCTTTGTTTACGACCACTATTTGCAACACTCTAAATTCAAGCTATAAAGGAAAGTTCTTCTATTGTGGGAATCATGGAATAGCATTGATGATTATAATAGAGAGAGGAGTACTACTATAGTGATTGTTGCTTCAGAGTTCATACAAATCCGGAGGAAACTTAGGTGTAAAAATTGGTAGAGATGTGCAAGGTGACTGGAGGAATAGGTATGAGGAAGGTGATCATTTGAAGTTTGTTCTTACCATATTTGAGCCGCTACAGATCCAAAAGAATGTGAAAGGTGTTCCAATTGCAAATTCGTATGCATGTAGACATGTGCTACAATTGACATGATGTGGAATGATGACATATGACATCATGCAATGTTGGTTGTCTTGCATCATTGCAGATAAGGTTTTGGAAAGATTGGTGCATAGTTTTTGTTGATATATTTAGGTAGTGATGTGTGTGAACAGACTAGGACCGCCGGGGCACTTTTTTCCTTCTTTAGGAGGTTTTTTCCTCCCAGCTTGCATATACACCTATTGCCCTAGCATGGTCACTTATCTTTATACATTCTAGTGGTAATACATTCAATATTGTGTGTTGTGCTCCAAGCTTCTTCTTCATCATCATCATCTTCTTCTTCTTCTTCCTTGTACTATTTGTGTGCTTCTATAGACCTCGAACTCCAACAATTGGTATAAGAGAAGGTTTTCGCTTCATCTAGGGTGTCGTTGACACCCCTTCGGTCACGATCTCAGAATCGCATGAAATCTGAGCTCGTTCTAGCCTCTGAATGCACTATTGTAGTGCTTGTGCTGGCTATTTCATCTTTTTGTGCCAAAGATATATATAGGTTTTGGTTTGCCAGTATAAGCATCTAGAAGTCTACTACAGTGTTAGCAGAACTTGGCAGGGTAGTTCTGTTCAACTTTTTTAGATACAATCAATTTTTTGCATCAGGGTATTTTAGTCAGTGGCCATGGCTGAAAGCAGTGATGTATTCCATATGTTGGTTGTTGAGGATAAGTTGGATGGTACAAATTACCCATTATGGGCTTATATGATGCGTCATGTATTGGTCGCAAAAAGACTATGGAATATTGTGTAGTGTTGGTGCATTTTGCCCAAGCCTACATGCTTGATATGCTTGACATTATCCTCATTTGTAAGTCACATGAGTAGTCATGTGAACACCTCTTGTAAAAGAGTACATTTTATCTCTTGTAAATGGAAAAAGAAAAAAGGAAAAGGATGGCTTACCTCATGCATGATGTAAAAGCAAATTCGTGGCTATAACTACCAAAATCATGAATTTTTGAGCTGAGGGAATATCTCCTAACTTTAAGGATCACTTTTAGGTGGAGCCATTCGAATTCGAATTCAAAACTCCCTCCAAGAATAGCTATAAAAGGAGCAAGAAGGAAGAGGCGATTAGCAAGCCTTGTACGTGACCACTTGATGTCATTTTGTAGATATTGAAGAGCTTACTCCATAGCTCTATCATTCTACTCCCATTGTGCAAAGATTCATTGCCAATGTGGTTGTAATCATATGTGAATCTATACATTTATCATCATCTACTTCTCTGTTTTGTTCTCTGCTATACTCACTCAAAGCAGTAACTTCAGAAGGTCATATCTCAAGTTCTACTGAACTTTTTTCAGTGATTTAACTTGCGTTGGATAGCTAGTACTGTCTAATTTGTGCATATAAATTTTCAAGGTCATTGGATTAATACTTTTGGAGATATCTGCATTTTACTGCTTACTGGTCTATCTCTGCAGAGCCCCGAGAATTGTGGGGATGTTCCAGAAATTGTTGAAACTTGTTCTCAGTGCTCAGTCCATCATTTGAAGTGTTTTAACTTGGAATAGAAAGTTTTCTAAGTCTATTTGCTATGCCCAAAAGGAATTTTTCTAATTCCTACCAGGTTGAGAGCACTGTTCATTTTTTCCAGCAGGTGTATGTCCAAAAATAGCAAGTTTTGGGAGCTAGTCATTTCGCAACTAGTCTGTCTTGACTTAAACTTTTGGGATACATGTTCCAAAGTACTTGGCTGATATTTTGGTGGATTTAGGAAGCTTAAAGGGTCTACTAATCAACTCTAAAGTCTCAGTTGGCTGGTGTGAAGCTGGTTGTAGCAGCACCTACTCGTCTTTGGATTGCATCCACCATCTCTCTTCACAGTGGTATCAGAGCATAGTCAAGCAACATGGGAGATGGATTTCCATCAACAATTGACAAATTGGATCGAAAAAACTACCCGGCATGGTCTCTAAGGATGGAGGCTTACCTTCAAGCGAGGAATCTATATGGATTCATATCCGGAGATGAAGCAATGCCAACCATGAGGAACAAAGGGAAACCATCACATGAAGAACTGGAAGGACTTTCGAATTGGTGTTCGAAGGATGCACTTGCAAGGTCCTATATTCTTAACTCAATCTCTGAATTTCTTTTACCTCATGTCAAGGGATGCAAGACATCAAGAGAGACCTGGAATGCACTTGCTTCTTTCTTCTCTTCCAACACTCGAGCAAGGAAGAACCAATTGTGGATGGAGTTCACAACAATGAAGAAAAGCCCGAAGCAAAATGTCACTGATTATGTCACAAAGATGAAGGAGATTTCTGACCAACTTGGAAGCATTGGAGAGGTAATTGAAGAGGAGCAAATCATAAGACAAATCATGAATGGAATCAAAGCAGACGACAAGTGGGAGTCATTCACAACAGCCATGGATTTATACATGGATATGCATGTACCCGACCTCAACACACTCATGGGACAACTGTTCACTCATGAAGCAAAGATTAGCAAAGGTGGTGAGTCCTCAAGAGGTAATCAAACTTCTGCTTTATATTCTGATAAAGCTAAGGTCAAGGACAAGTCAAAGAATAGGAAGAATGAAGATGAAGGAAGCTCTTAACTTTGCAGGTAGAGGAAGATCTAGAGGAAGAGGCAGAGGTGGAAAGCAAGGCAGGGGGAGATTCCAATCATCTCAACGTTGCAACATATGTGGCTTATCTAACCATACTACTGAAGAATGTTTCAGGAACCCGAGGAACTCAAGAGGAAGAGGATTCAATAGAGGTGGCTATGGATCAAATAGAGGTAGATACAATGGAGGCTACAACAACAACAACTACTACAACAACAATTACAACAACAACAACAACTATCAAAGTGGCCATAGAGGAAGAAGAGATTACAATAACTATGCAGAGGACCAAAGTCGAGAAGATTCATTCATGATTATGAATCTATCAGCGAAGAAGGGTAAGGATGATGATCACATATTTTACATTGATTCGGGATGCTCGAACCATGTAGCAGGAAATGTGGCTTTACTTTCTGATTTGGAAGATCCTCATAACAAGCATGAAGTGCAGACAGGAGATGACACAAAGCACTCAGTGGAGAAGATAGGTAATGTGAAGACATCAGATGGGAATATGAACCTCTTAAGCAAAGTTTTATATGTCCCTACAATTACCAAAAATTTAATAAGTGTTGGACAGATTGTTGAAAAAGGATTGCAGGTTAGATTCAACCGATTTGGAGCATATGTTGAAGACCCAAGGCAAGGCTTTTGAAGGATTGCCAAAGGAGAAAAGACAGGAAGGCTTTTCACTTTTGAAGTGGAAGATACAAAGAACATAGCTTTGTTTAGCTATGGATCTCAAACTCTTACAGAGTTGGAGATATGGCACAAAAGGCTTGCTCACATTGGTGAGAGGACACTCAAACAAATTTGCAGGGACCAAAGTGTACTTGGTTTGCCTAATATCACAAGGCAACACATGATTTATAAGTGTGAAGCTTGTCAACTCGGCAAGGCTCATAGACAACCTTTCAATAAGAAAGGATATATGTATCAAAATCCTTTGGATCTAGTGCACACGGATGTGTGGGGTCCAAGTAAGGAGCCATCTATATCAGGCTCAAGATATTATGTGTCTTTCATAGATGATTGTAGCAGGTGGACCATTCTGTTTTTCATGAAGCACAAGGATGAAGTGTTTCTATATTGCTCTTGTTGAAAACCAAACAGGTAGGACTTTGAAACGACTCAGATCAGATGGTGGAGGAGAATACTTCTCTTCTGAATTTGATGCCTTCTTGCATGAAAGAGGCATTAAAAGGGAAGTCACTACAAGGTATACACCCGAACTCAATGGTGTAGTAGAGAGGAGGAACAGAGCTATTGTCGAAGCTGCAAGGTCCATGCTCAACGAAAAGGGATTGCCGAACTACCTATGGGCAGAGGCTGTGTCGACGGCCACATATCTCATAAATAGACTTCCATCTAAGTCACTAGATGGAACCACTCCATATGAAGTGTGGAATGGAAGAAGACCTAGTCTAGAGCATTGCAAAATCTTTGGATGCTTAGCCTATGCTCACATTCCTTCTCAAGTAAGAGGGAAATTGGATCCCAAGGCAGAGAAGTGTGTATTCATTGGTTATGATCGAAACCAAAAAGGATATAGATTGTACAATCCAACCAATAAAGGATTTTCTGTGAGTAGAGATGTAATTTTTTATGAAAACAAATCATGGTTTGATGATGATAGGAAAGTGAAGCTACTGTATGACTTGGATGAAGATTTTCCATCACTTCAACCAAAGGAGCCAAAGCAGATTGAAGAAAGTGATTCGGAGATTGACCTAGAAGACTTGGAAAGACTAAAGCTATGGAAGAAGAAAGGTAAAGCAAAGATGCAGGATGCTACATATGGACCCGAGAGCTCACATCAACCACTTAGAAGGTCTTCGAGGGAGAAGAAGAGACCGGAGTGGTTTGGTTATGATACTTCTTTGGTCACCAAGCACTCAATCTACATTGCAAAGGATTCAACCAATGAAGAACCTACCACATTCGAAGAAGCCCAGAGCAAGAAAGCTTGGAGAGATGCAATGGATGAAGAAATGGAAGCCTTGAAGGAGAATGACACTTGGGAGCTTGTACCTAACAAGCCATCAATGGATATACAAAATCAAGAGGAATCTAGATGGAAGTATAAATAGACACAAAGCAAGGTTAGTTGCTAAAGGGTTTGCTCAAACCCATGGTATTGATTATGAGGAGACTTTCTCTCCTGTTGCAAAAATGCCTACAATTAGGGTTCTCATTAGTCTTGCTGCATCTAGAAATTGGAATCTTTATCAACTTGATGTAAAGAATGCTTTCTTGAATGGATGGATTTCTGAGGAAGTGTATATGGCACAACCTCCTGGATATGAGGATGCACATCATCCTAACTATGTATGCAAACTAAAGAAATCTTTGTATGGATTGAAGCAAGCTCCAAGAGCTTGGAATTTCAGATTGGTGACTTATTTGCAGGACCAAGGATTCAAAGCTAGCAAGGCAGATACCTCTTTGTTCATAAAGAGGAATGGATCTGAAGTGATCTATTTATGTGTATATGTTGATGATATTATTATCACAGGCAATGATCTTGAAGGAATCAAACAGGTAAAGACTCAAATGAAGGAGGAGTTCAAAATAAGTGACCTCGGACCACTCACTTATTTTCTTGGATTGGAGTTGATCTATACAGATTCAGGTATATACATCACACAAAGGAAGTATGTCCATGACATGCTCGTCAAGTTCAAGATGGAAAATACCAAGTGTGCAGGTACACCTATGGAGCAAAATCATAAGCTTAGTGCTTATGAAGGAGAGCCAATTGAAGACATCACAAGCTATCAAAGCTTGGTTGGAAGTTTGAACTATGCAACACTCACAAGGGTGGATATATGCTATAGTGTAAGCATATTGAGTCAGTTTATGCATAAGCCGAGAAGACCACATATGGAAGCGGCCAAGAGAGTCCTCAAGTACCTAAAGGGGACCATAAACGAAGGTTTGTTTTATTCATTTACTTCAGATATTGAGCTAAAGGTCTACTCAGATGCAGATTGGGCCGGATCTAAAGATGATAGAAGAAGCACATCAGGGTATATATCATTTGCAGGTTCAAAAATCATTTTTTGGTCATCGAAGAAGCAACCAACCGTGGCATTATCTTCTACCGAAGCCGAATATAGAGGTTTGGCTAATGCAACTCAAGAAATCATGTGGTTAAAGTCTTTGTACACAGATCTTGGACTTCATTCTTCAACACCTCATATTTTTGGTGACAACACAAGCTCACTACATCTAGCAGCTAATCCGGTATACCATGCTAGAACCAAGCATATTGAAGTCCACTACCATTACGTAAGGAAGAAGCTAATGAGCAAGGATATTCAACTATCCTATGTCTCTACAGATATGCAATGTGCCGACATGTTGACTAAAGCTCTTGATGGTACGAAGTTAAGTAGATTCAAGTTGATGATTGGCTTGCAGGAAATCAAGGACAATTGAAGACTTATTTGAAGGCCAAGCATGTTAGGCTTGATATGCTGTTGGTGCATTTTGCCCAAGCCTACATGCTTGATATGCTTGACATTATCCTCATTTGTAAGTCACATGAGTAGTCATGTGAACACCTCTTGTAAAAGAGTATATTTTATCTCTTGTAAATGGAAAAAGAAAAAAGGAAAAGGATGGCTTACCTCATGCATGATGTAAAAGCAAATTCGTGGCTATAACTACCAAAATCACGAATTTTTGAGCTGAGGGAATATCTCCTAACTTTGGGGATCACTTTTAGGTGGAGCCATTTGAATTCGAATTCAAAACTCCCTCCAAGAATAGCTATAAAAGGAGCAAGAAGGAAGAGGCGATTAGCAAGCCTTGTACATGACCACTTGATGTCATTTTGTAGAGATTGAAGAGCTTACTCCATAGCTCTATCATTCTACTCCCATTGTGCAAAGCTTCATTGCCAATGTGGTTGTAATCATATGTGAATCTATACATTTATCATCATCTACTTCTCTGTTTTGTTCTCTGCTATACTCACTCAGAGCAGTAACTTCAGAAGGTCATATCTCGAGTTCTACTGAACCTTTTTCAGTGATTTAACTTGCGTTGGATAGCTAGTACTGTCTAATTTGTGCATATAAATTTTCAAGGTCATTGGATTAATACTTTTGGAGATATCTGCATTTTACTGCTTACTGGTCTATCTCTGCAGAGCCCCGAGAATTGTGGGGATGTTCCAGAAATTGTTGAAACTTGTTCTCAGTGCTCAGTCCATCATTTGAAGTGTTTTAACTTGGAATAGCAAGCTTGCTAAGTCTATTTGCTATGCCCAAAAGGAATTTTTCTAATTCCTACCAGGTTGAGAGCACTGTTCATTTTTTCAAGCAGGTGTATGTCTAAAAATAGCAAGTTTTGGGAGCTAGTCATTTCGCAACTAGTCTGTCTTGACTTAAACTTTTGGGATACATGTTCCAAAGTACTTGGCTGATATTTTGGTGGATTTAGGAAGCTTAAAGGGTCTACTAATCAACTCTAAAGTCTCAGTTGGCTGGTGTGAAGCTGGTTGTAGCAGCACCTACTCGTCTTTGGATTGCATCCACCATCTCTCTTCACATGTAGGGTGTTGAAAAATGTCCTATTATACTTGCAAATACAAGTACTAAAATTGATGCAGATGGCATCGAAGATGATGATAGTCTACATATTCCTGTTTGTGCTATAGTTTCTACTGCACCTACTGTAGAGTAAATATGTTGGGATGGAAGAGATGTTCAAGCAAATGCATTGATAGCTTTATCTTTCAAACATGCCATTATTCGTCACATTGGCTCTTGCAAATCAGCTAAGGATGCTTGGGATACACTTACCACTTTATACCAGGCAAGGAATGAGGCTCGTGTTGCCTACCTCCGAAAACAGTTGGAGAGTGAGCACATGAATGAAGGTGATTCCATGGACAATTTTCTAACAAAGATCAAAGATTTGAAAGAACAGTTGATTTTTGTTGATGAAGTCTTGCATGATAGTTCACTTGTGTAGACTATTCTGAATGGTCTTCCTGATTCATTTCAGAGTTTTGCTTCTACTCTTTGTTTGATGATGAAAGGCAATCCAAATGCCTTAACATTTGAGGAGTTAGTCTCTGTTCTGTTGCAAGAAAATCAATCTAGGCAAAACATGTCCATTATGCGTGTTGCAGATCAAGCTTTCTTGGCTAGTCAGATGGGCAAAGGTAAATGGAGCTCTTCTATTATTAAGTAGAAATCTGCTAATTCTACACAATCAAAGAATGATGATAGAGATGACAAGAAAACAGAAAAGAAAAAATTGTTTTGTAACCACTGTAAAGCAAATGATCATGTCATAAAGAATTGTCCAAAATTGGATGCAAAAGAGGCAAAGAAAAAAGATACTGGAATGGTTGTTGCAGAGACCTCTACACCAAAAATAGAGTCTCTTAATCTAGTGCAGAATGAAGAATGGGCATTTACCACTGTTTGCAATTTTCACCCATCTTCTCCTGAACAGTGTATGTCTACATTAGACTCAGATGTATGGTACTTTGATAGTAGGGTTTTTGGGTGTGTGTAGAAGTGCGAGAGACACACAAGAAGCACACACAAGGAGCACAAACGCAGCAAGACACACGGAGAAGATGATGGCTGGAATACCTCTCTCTATTGATCGATCAATTGAACTAAAGTAAGAGCCGAATGATATCCTTAAGTACAAAGTACCACCACATATGAGAGTATCAAGTATGTGGTAACATGGGGAAAAAACCTCTAGTCAGCACTAGAGTAAAAAGTGCCCATGTATAGGGAAAAGGTTCACATCAAAGTTACTCGAGGAACACATAAGTGTAACAAAACCCCCTGGACTGAATGATGTGAACACATACAGGGAGTGACAAATCAGCCCCCACAAGGTAACAAGCCTAAAGCTTTGCGAAAAGCTTCAAACTTTTCCCGTGGAAGAGCTTTGGTGAATATGTCTGCCACATTATCTTGTGTAGGCACATATACCAAATCAATATCTCCTGCATGAAGGCGCTCTCTCACATAGTGATAATGCACCTCAATATGTTTGGTCCATGCATGAAACACTGGGTTTCGTGCAACAGCCAAAGCACTCTGACTATCTGTGAGAATATGCGTAGCAGCATCAATCTCCATGCAAAGATCCATCAATAGGTGTCTCAGCCATATACACTCCACTGTCGCTGTGAAAACTGCCCTATACTCAGCTTCACAACTCGATGTCGCCACTGTAGGTTGCTTCTTACTCAACCAAGATATGCATGAGTCTCCAAGGAAAAAGCAATTACCACTAGTGGACACGCGAGTATCATAACAACCAGCCCAATCATTATCTGTAAAAGCATGCAAGAATGGCTGAACATCTCTGCCATAAAAGAGACCTAAGCTCAAAGTGCCTCGAAGATATCTAAACACACGTTTCACCGCTTGCCAATGCTTAGTGCCAGGGCTATGCATGAATCGACTCAACTGGGAAACTGCATACTGTATATCCGGCCTGTGTTGCATGCATATTTAAGACATCCCACAACCTGCTGATAAAGAGAAGTGTCAAATGCATCACTGGAATCCTCAACTGACAACCTGAATCCTGTCTCAACTGGTGTGGAAACTGGCTTGCAATCCTCAAAGTCAAAACGCTGAAGTAGTTTTTCAACATACTTTGCTTGATGCATAACAATTCCCCCCTCAACGGATACAAACTGGATGCTAAGATAGTAGCTCAAAAGACCAAGATAAGTGACATCAAAAGTATGCTGCAAATCAGTCATAAGAATGTCAAGTTTTGCATCACATGACCCAGTCAAGAGTATGTCATCGACATAAAGAACAAGCACTATAAGATCAGCCCCATTTTTGTGTACATAGAGTGTGCTTTCAATCGGACTACATGTGAAGCCAAGAGAAATCAAGTGCTTATGTATTTTGTCATACCATGCACGTGGAGCTTGCTTGAGACCATACAAGGCTTTATGCAAGCGACAAACCATATGCTCTTTCCCTTTCATAGCAAATCCAAGAGGTTGCTTCACATAAAACTCTTCTTGCAAATCACCATTCAAAAAGGCTGTTTTTATGTCCAATTGATGCACTTTCCAACCTCGATGGGCAGCCAATGCAACCACGGTACGAATGGTAGTCATGCATGAAGTAGGTGCAAAAGTTTCCTCATAGTCAATGCCATATTGTTGTGCATATCCTTTGGCAACCAATCTAGCTTTGTAGCGATCAATGCTACCATCAGATTTTCTCTTAATCTTGTAAACCCACTTTGTACCAATGGCATTCTTTCCTTTTGGCAATTCACATAACTCCCAAGTACCATTCCTATGTATGGAATCCATTTCTGATTGCATAGCACTCATCCATTGTGGATCGTCACATGCATCTTCAAAAGAAAGTGGCTCTTTACATGCTGTAGCAATAAGAGAATAATCCACAAAATTACTTGATGCATGGTGAGAGCTTGATCTTGTTCTACCAAGTAAAGGTGCACTCAATTTGTTGTCCTGCAAAGTTTGTTTCAGCCACTTTGGCATAGATTGTGCACTCTTGATAGACATGCGTTCATTATGTAAAACTTCTTCAATATGTACATCATGCTCAGTTTCAGCCATATTTTGACGCAAATGTTCAGCCATATGTGGCTGGAAATTTCCAACAGTTTTGACAATTTTTGGCTGAATTTTTTCAGCCATGTTTGTCTGGAAATTCTCTACATTTTCACCTCTATTTGGCTGGAATTTTTCAGCCCTTTGAACCTCAGTTGGTTGGTCTACATGGCCATAGTCAAGCGCACCATTTTGGAACAAAGGCATGAGTGTATCGAACACATCTTGTGAGCTAATTGTTAGCAGTTTTTTGCATTCAAGTAGAGGGAAAACTGAATTTTCAGCAAATACCACATCTCAACTCACAATAATTATGTTCGTCAATGGATGGTACAACTGATATCCCTTACTTTCAGCACTATAACCAACAAATATACATTTCTTTGCCTTGTCATCAAGTTTGTGACGTTGTTGTGATGGCACAAGAGCATATGCCAAACAACCAAACACTCGCATATGACTAACCATAGGCTTATGACCATTCCAAGCCTCATAAGGAGTGATGACTCTCAATGCTTTTGTAGGGCAGCGATTCAACACATAATTTGCACACATGACCGCTTCCATCCAAAACTTATGAGGAAGATGCTTTCCTTTAACCATACATTGTACCATTTCAAGTAGAGTTCTATTTTTACGCTCGACAACACCATTTTGTTGAGGTGTATATGGCACCGTACATTGGTGTGAAATACCTCTTTCATGAAGAAAAGCATTAAACTCATGTGACATGTACTCACCACCATGATCCGTGCGTAGAGTCAAAAGCTTTTGTGAAGAAAAATTTTCAGCCATAGCTAAAATTGCTTTGAAGCAAGAAAATACCTCATTCTTTGCTTTCGTAGGATACACCCATGTATGGCGAGTAGCATCATCAATGAAGGTAACAAAATATACATGCTTCCCAAAAGATGGAGTCTTGACGGGACCACATACATCACTATGAACAAGTTGCAATTTTCTTGTAGTGTGTGTATGACTATCTTTTGGAAAAGAAGCACGATGCATTTTTCCAAGAATGAAACCTTCACATGCATGCTTTTCAATGGACTCAAGTGTAGGCAAGCCAATAACCATGTCGTTCTTTTGCAAATAGAGCAAACTATTGAAGTTCAAGTGACCAAAACGAGCATGCCAAAGCTCCATTTCAGCCATGGAAGAAGTATAAGCAACTAAGGCATTCGAGGCAGCCCTCTTGTATGTATCCATGCGATACAAACCATTACATAATGTACCGGACATCACGATAACATCACCATTGCTGAAATCATGAACCATACACTTATCATCAACAAAGTGTACATGAAGTCTAGCTTTGGCAATCAACGGAACTGAAATCAAGTTCTTCTTGATACCGGGCACATACAATGCATTTTTCAAGAGAATCACACCTCCATTTGCAGCCATAAGCTCAATTTCTCCTACTGCAATGATAGGATAAGAGGCATTGTTTGCACACAACACATGTCCTCCTTTAGGTGCATCTTTCAAAGAGGCAAAAAATCTTTTGCATGATGTTATGTGCTTTGAAGCACCACTATCAAAGAACCAATCCGAATCAGCCTCACTCACAACCATACATTTAGAATGTAAAGAAGCATCATAATGACATGTAACAACACATGCCCAAAAATCTTGAGCCATGTTAGATTCATCATTCTTTGCATTTGCTGAATTTTCAGCAATAGACATGCCGGATTCCTTCTTCTTTTCATTGCGTTTTGCAAGCTTTCTACACTCATCAATAGTATGACCAGCCTTCCGGCAATATTTGCATCTCTTCTTCTTTTGCAAATCACCATCATTAGAGGAATGAGTGGAAGAGGAAGCTTGAGGCTTTGGTTTTGATGAACCCAAAGCTGAACCATACTTGCTTTTCCCCTTTTGTGAGATAGCAAGTGCTTGCGTTCCCTCAATCAAACCACTCCTATTCACTCTAGATTGTTATTCTTGCAAAAGAAGAGACACAACCTCATCAAATGCATACATATTAGGATTTCCTTTTGCAACCAAACGAAGTGTAGTAGCAAAACTTTGAAAAGATTCCAGTAATCCTTTCAACAATGTAGAAATGAGTGATGCATCCGGAATGAACTCATCTATGTTTGCCAATTGCTCTTTCAAGTCCTTGATGCGTGTCACATACACATCCACTCACTCATTTTCAACCATACATACATCCTCAAGTTGCTTCCTCAAGTATGCAACACGTGCTTCATTACACACGGCATACAAAGAAGCAAGAGTGTCCCATGCGTGTTGTGATGTAGAACATGACCGAATGTGTGGAACTATATGACACTTCACTGAAAGCGCAATCAAAGCATGAGCTTGAGCATCTTTTCCATCCCATCTAAGCTGCTCCTGTGTAGGTGGAGAAGGAGAAACCACTGTACTCGAAGAAGAAGCTCCATCTGTGACAATAGACTGTGAAGTAGAAGCACCTGCCGGTCTTCGATCTACATCTGCCACTATGTTCCAAAGTTGTTTTGCAACAAGAACATGCTTCATCATGTAAGACCACATCGGATAGTTGGTCCCATCAAGCTTATCTTTAGCTTGAAGCATGCCAAACAAGTCATTGCTGCCCGCCATTTCACTAAGGAACAAGAATGTGACAAAATCTTCACTTCGATGAAAACTAAAATGAGTGCTAAAATTTCAGCTCACAAACCGTCACTCTGATGGCGATTCTGACTGCAGGAATGGCTTTGAAATGGGGGTAAAACCCCAACACACCTGGTGGAAATGTTTCCGGGCTGTTGAAATTCACACTTCTATGCTCCGAAGTCGATTTGCACTGTTAAAGTGTGTGCGCGCCGCGACGCGAAAAACCAAAACTTGAGAAGAAGTTGAACCTGCTCTGATACCACTGTTGGGTGTGTGTAGAAGTGCGAGAGACACACAAGAAGCACACACAAGGAGCACAAACGCAGCAAGACACACAGAGAAGATGATGGCTGGAATAGCTCTCTCTATTGATCGATGAACTGAACTGAAGTAAGAGTTGAATGATATCCCTAAGTACAAAGTACCACCACATATGAGAGTATCAAGTATGTGGTAACATGGGGAAAAAACCTCTAGCCAGCACTAGAGTAAAAAGTGCCCATGTATAGGGAAAAGGTTCACATCAAAGCTACTCGAGGAACACATAAGTGTAATAAGGGCAACCAAACATATTACCTCGCAACGTAGTTTCTTCACTTCACTTGAGCCTGCCCCTATAGGGAATACTATCACATGCACCAACAACTCCTCTTATCCTATCATGGGAGTTGGTAAGATCATTCTATGCTGATGGTAGTTCTTTTACATTGTTGGATGCTTTATTTGTGCTAGGGATCAAGAAGAATCTATTATCAGTTTCAACTTCAGCCAAGATTGGCTTGATTGTGAAATTTGTTGATGATAGATGTATAGTTTTTGATCTATCAAATGGCAACATGATTATTGCTTCTGGCATTTTATGTCATGGGCTGTATAAGCTCATAGCCTATGAAAAATCTGTGAATGATTTGAAATGTGTAGTATAAGATTCTCAGGCTATGTCAGATGCAAAGCTTTGGCATGCATGCTTTGGTCATCTGAATTTTGCTAGTTTGCTATGCTTGTAGAAATCTGAAATGGTGTCCTCTCTACCCAATCTTGAGGCACCTGGTAAACATGTATGTGAAGGCTGTATTTTGGAAAAAATGCAGCATTCCTCATTCCTAAAAGACAGTTTAGTTCGAGCTATTAAAAAATTGTAGCTTGTTCACAATGATGTTTGTGGTCCTATGCAGACACCCTCTTTTGGGAACTATCTTTACTTCGTGAATTTCATCGATGATTTTTCTAGGCATGCATGGGTATGTCCATTGAAAGCAAAGTCCGAAGTGTTTATGTGCTTCAAACAGTTTTTGGTTTTGGCTGAAAATCTGCAAGCATGTAAAATGGCACCATCCATTCTGATCAAGGGGGGAATATATGTCTTCTGACTATAATGCATTTCTGGCTGAACATTAGATAAAACATTAGTATATAGTGCCATATACACCTCAACAGAATGGAGTTGCTGGACGGAAGAATAGGCCACTCATGGAGATGGTGAGATGTATGGTCAAGAGTGAGGCTTTACCACATAGTTTCTGGCTTGAGGTTGTCATGTGTGCAACATATGTACTTAACATGTGTCCCACTAAAGCATTGTAGTCTATCACTCCATATGAGGCTTGGCATGCAGGTAGCAAGCCATATGTTACTCACCTGTGTGTTTTTGGTTGTTTGGAATATGCGTTAGTGCCTGAACAACAACACAAAACATTGGATGATAAAGTAGTGAAATGTATTTTTGTTGGGTACAGTTCTCAAAGTAAAGGCTATCATTTGTATCATCCACAAACTAAATGCATATTGGTTAGCCATGATGTTGTTTTTGTGGAAGATGCTATTCAGCCATTACTTTCATGTATGAAGGAGACATCAATTAACTCCAAAGACATGTATGACACTTTGCTACCTCTTTTTATAGGTGGACAATCTAGTGATGGTCCTAATGAGACAACTTCTCAACCTTTATAGGTTTCATGTAATGATGCAGATCATTCTATTTCTGATGCAGATTTACATGAGACACTTGCTGATGAGAGAACTGATATTGAGGACGAAAAAACTATGCCAAAATGGCTAGTGCCGACTTTGCGTGACAACAAATTAGATGTACCTCTGTCATATTGTACTTGTTCAGGCTCTCATAGTGCCTCTTTTGCATTAGATTGCTATGCTATGGCTCCCTCTAGTCTTTATGATGGGAATGAGCCTCTTTCGTTTGATGAAGCACAAAATTCCAAAAATTGGATGGCTGCTATGCAAGCTGAATATGATTCTATAATGAAAAATGGTACCTGTTCTTTATGTGACTTGCCACCTCGCAAGAAGGCCACTGGCACTAAGTGGGTATACAAGCTTAAGCGTAAGACTGATGGAACAATTGACAGTTATAAGGCTAGGCTTGTTGCAAAGGGTTATGCTTAGGAAAGAGGCATTGATTTTGATGAGACCTTTGCTTCTACTTGCTAAATGACTACTGTTCGTAGCATCTATGCACTTGCAGCTCATCATGGTTGGAATGTACATCAGTTGGACATTAAAACTACATTTCTCAATGGTGATTTGCATGAAGAAGTGTATGTTTTTTAGCCTCGTGGATTTGTGCAAAAAGGGCATGAAAACTAGGTGTGCATGTTAAAGAAGGCATTATATGGTTTAAAGCAAGCACCACATGCTTGGTATGAAAAGATACATGCCTATCTGATCGCACATGGTTTTGAGAACAGTCCAACTAAAAGCACCTTATATGTTAAGCGTGCTAATGATGTGCTTCTGATCATTGTTGTGTATGTTGATGGCATGCTACTCATTGGTCCTCATGAGAAGCATATTGCTGATTTTAAGGTTGATCTGCATGCCTCATTTGAGATGTCAGATTTGGGGCATCTAGTTTATGCAAGTGGTGGCAGAATAGCTATGTGTCAAGCAAAATATATTGACACATTATTGCAATGTTTTGGCCTTGAAGACCGCAAACCTATTGCCACTCCTATGGAGATAGGTTTACAATTGAGTCTTCATGATGCTTGAGATGCATTTGATGTTGTTCTCTATCAGCATGCTGTTGGATGCTTGATTTACTTATGCATTACTCGGCCAAATATTTAGTTTGCTATCTCACAAATGAGCAGGTTTATGCGTTGCCCAAGTGTCAAGCATTGGCAGGTTATACATGAGTGCTGGCTCCTTGTTCACGACATCACTCCTAGGGGGGGTTTGTTGATATATTTAGGTGGTGATGTGTGTGAGCACACTAGGACCACTAGGGCACTTTTTTCCCTCTTTACGAGGGTTTTTCCCTTGGCTTGTATATATGCCTATTGCCCTAACGGGTCACTTATCTTTATACATTCTAGTGGTAATACATTCAATATTATGTGTTGTGCTTCAAGCTTCTTCTTCTTCCTTGTGTCGTTCACATGCTTCCACGGACCTCAAACTCCAACAATTTTATGTCCTGTTCTTTGTGAATTCATGAGGGTGCAAACCATAGAGCAACATTGATTGATTTTATTGAAGTTTGATGTCTGAAATGGTGTGGAATACGAAAGCATCAGTATCTCTGTAGGTTCTATAAGTAAAACTTTGCAAGATTTATGAATTCATGGATTAATTGAAATGTTTGAATCATGATCCTATTTATCTCTAAACCACACTCTTTTATTTCCGCCAAACTCTAGACTGCTCTTTGCAAGTCTAGTCACATTTAAGATCCAATCAGCAATTGTCTTGTTTTTTCTTTGTACATACTAAAAGGTATGAGCATGATAGTTAGTGTCGGCATATATCTATGTGAGATATTTTAACGAGGATTAAGCACATCAAAAGGATCAACGTTTTTCTCTATCAATTCATGACTTCTAGAGCGAGTTGTTAGTTTTCATATCAAATGTTTTCAGATACAAGATTGCGCATTCGTTTATTCGTCCATTAATATTTCCACAAACCATTATCAGACCATCTGTTATTCCGAATTCATGACTTTAGCCAACTTGAACTAATTTTGTACTACAAAGTTACCTTTGTAGTAACTTTACAGGATTGAAACTGGTTCATGGAAGTCCTAGTGGAATGTTGAGCATGGAGCCGGCAAGTAAGCGCGCGAAGTCCGAATCGGTTGCGGCACGAGAAGCTGGAGGTGACGAAGATTTGGAGAAAGCAAGGACGACAGATAGAGAGACGTCACTATGTGAAAGTGTTGGAGCGGGGTGTGAGAATGCTTTCCATTCACCAGGAAGCAACAGATGGGTGGCTGTTGAGGCCGAAGCTGCCGAGGACAAGGGCTGCAGGCACACCATGGAAGACGCTTGGGTGATTCTGCCAGATGCTTCAGATCAACCGGAAAAGCTGAGGTAGCTATTTAAAAGCATTGCTGTTTCTTGTGTTTGGTTCGTGATTGCTCTTAATGGTGGCCACTGGCGACATCATATGTTAGCGTATGTGTGTGTATGTATGTATCTATGTATGTATGTAAGTATGTGTATGCATGTATGCATTTATGTGAGTGTGCATTTATGTATGTAGGAACGTATGCATGTATGCAAGTACTTACACAAGAGGGCACCCGTGCACACACATGTGCATCCATCTATGCATGCATACGTGTACATGAATCTGTATGTATGTATGGATGCATATATCTTTTCATGATGCGTGCATTTATGTAGCTACATATGTATGTATCAATGTATGTTTTGCATATGTATGCATGTATGTATGGTTGTTTGTATGCATGTATGCAGGTATTTATGTATCTATAATACTATAGAGTGTGCACACACTTGTATATGTGGATATGGGTATGTATACATATGCACACACACTTGCATGCATACATGTACCTGAGTCTTAAAATGCATAGATGTATAAATGTGCATTCTCCGTATATAGATAACACGCACTTGTGGATGTATATATACTTTTTATCCTTCACAATGCGCATACATACATACACACACATATACATACACATACACATACATACACACACACATATATATATATATATATATATATATATATATATATATATATATATATATATATATATATATATGTATGTATGTATGTATGTATGTATGTATGTATGTATGTATGTATGTATGTATGTATGTATGTATGTATGTATGTATGTATGTATGTATGTATGTATGTATGTATGTATGTATGTATGTATGTGTGTGTGTGTGTGTACATGTACATGTACACATACACACACATAAATATATATATATGTGTGTGTGTTATATATATATATATATATATATGTGTGTGTGTGTGTAGAGAGAGAGAGAGAGAGAGAGAGAGAGAGAGAGAGAGAGAGAGAGAGAGAGAGAGAGAGAGAGAGAGAGAGAGAGAGAGAGAGAGAGAGAGAGAGAGAGAGAGAGAGAGAGAGAGAGAGAGAGAGAGAGGTATATTGACGTCTTCCAAAGGCCAAACTTGGTCTATGAGACAAAATCATATACAATTGTGGTAATCTGTGTGTAGCAATGAAAAGGGGAGAGAGAAGAAGAAGAAGAAAGTTTTTTATGTCTATGACAGGCCAAAATCGGCCTATGAGACAATTTACAAAACATAAGAACATGATGTGGATGTCATCCGATTGTCAAAAAAGTAAAACAAGATCATAAAAGGCTAATACAATCTAGTCTCAAACATGTTTGGTAGAATACGAAGGCTGATGGAGCCCTATCTCTGGGGGTATATGCATGTCTATATGCTAAGGGCAATACAATCACGAAGATGCATCTGTCTACTAGCTCCATCCAGTGGTAATGGAGGGGTGGAGGATGTGATACATAGGTGGAGCGGGTGCCAAAGCTGCCTGTATGAGAGCTATAGGATCTGTTCTCATCAGGGCTACTTGCTTCGCAGTCGCCCCGCGATGTCGGGCTCGAATCTTCTCTATCTGGTGATGGTATGGCCTCACTTCACTGAGCGCTGTGACTCGTGGTCGTTGTTTAGCTAGACTCACCTTTGCTTTGCTGTAATGTCACTCCTCGCTGGAATCAGGTGGGGAG
Organism: Ceratopteris richardii; assembly: GCA_020310875.1. Classification (NCBI taxonomy): domain Eukaryota; kingdom Viridiplantae; phylum Streptophyta; class Polypodiopsida; order Polypodiales; family Pteridaceae; genus Ceratopteris; species Ceratopteris richardii. Next base: position 153,854,674 of record CM035426.1, on the reverse strand, counting down.
GGGGCTCTAGACCTCTGGAAAAAATCAGTGAGCTGGAGCTGTCTCCTCTCCACCTGTGTAGGTATGTGTGTCAGTGGTAATAGTGCATCTCTATGCCTCTGAATCTCTATCAAGAAACGTCCTAACGGTCTCTGATCTCAGGAGTCCATAATCTCTCATAGGGTGGGCCGCCCTCTGAACAAAGTCTCATATTTGTCTCTAATCTGAGTGTATGCTCTGCATCGACATACTAAATGCTCCTCAGTCTCCACCTCCTCTCTACATAGTTTGCAGATCCTCTTTGCTCTCAAGACCCCACTCTGTCTCCCACTCTCGATCTCTAGTCTGTGTGATTTGACCCTTAGCTGGCCAATCACTACTTGTGAACTCTGTGGCATATAGATGTCCATATAATGGGGTCTCTTTATGAATCCATCAGACATAATGGTGAGAAACTTGTCTCTGTAGTCTAACATCCTCCCCTCTAAGCTAGGTGATCTCCATACTCTCCTGATGTAGAGCCTCCATAAGTCCTGTATGAGCACCAAATTCCTCTCGCTGCGAGAGAGGTGATAGTAAGGTGAGTACGAGTCGTATTGAAAAGGTGGCAATCTCTCTATATGGAGCCGATGTGTCGCGAACCAAGTTGTGACATGTGAGTACAAGGCTCTGTCATGCCCATTGTGAGATAACTATATAGCTTCCTCAAAAGCTCTACGAGTGAGTTTATCGTGTGGCAACTCCCTCACCTCTGAATAAAACTTAGTGTTTGGAATAGTGCCTCGAGGACCATGGGTGGTGAAGAGAGAGAGCTGTGCTCGGATGATGTCATATGGTATAGTCTTCTTGCTACGGAACAAGCGTGAGATCATACATACCTGTGGCCTCTCAATCTGTGCCCACTGATCGACCGTCAAGCCTGGTGCGCATACTGTCGCTGAATACATCAAGGGGGGGTGACTAGTGTGTTGAAAAGCCACCCCTTCGTGTGGGGTTCCTAGAAGCATGCCTGGTGGCACCTCCGCTCTAACATGGCCATGGCTGCATACCCTCGGGTGAGTCTGTCAATAGTTGCGTGCCTCGTGGTGAAAGGTCTTGGTAGACAGGTAAAAGTAACTCCCAAGTAGATGTATGAAGTAGTCACCTCGGCGTGCCCTCTTGCTATGGTGAAGATGGCTGCACTCCTCACTGCATTGGATGTGTGAAAGATCATGACCTTGGTCTTGCCAAGGTTCATAACCAATCCTCTATGTGAACAAAAATCATCCAAGGCTCCGAGGTGGCATTGGAGCACCTCATGTGATTCTGAAATCAAAATACTATCATCTGCATATAAAAGAATGTGAATTGGGGTACCTCCCAGGTTGCTCTCCTCCCCGCCTGCACGTAGTATGTAATCGGAGTCTCATCAATGTAAAGCCCAAAAAGTGTCGGGGAGAGTGGACAGCCTTGCTTAACACCTCAGGTGATTCTGAAATCAAAACAATATCATCTGCATATAAAAGAATGTGAACTGGGGTACCTCCCAAGTTGCTCCCCTCCTCGCTTGCACGTAGTATGTAATTGGAGTCTCATCAATGTAAAGCCCAAAGAGTGTCGGGGAGAGTGGACAGCCTTGCTTAACACCAATGGTGCTAGAAATGGGCTCTGATAAACCTCCAGGGCATCGAACTCGACCAAACACCTTCTCGTAGAGAGTGTAGATGGCACATATCATCTTTGTCGGGGATCGCATATCATCTTTGTCGGGGATCGCATATCATCTTTGTCGGGATCCCAAGGCTCAGTAGGTGCTCGAAAAGCATCTCACGTGGAACTGTATCAAAAGCCTTGTGGAAGTCCACAAAGCAACAATAAAGCCTCTTCTTCCTTGCCTTTGCCCCATCAATGAGACAACGCAGGATGAAGATATGGTCGATAGTGGAAAAAGCTCGTCTCAACTTGGCCTGGTGCTCGGAGGCCTTCTGCCTCTGCATATGAGCTAAGCTCTGCCTCAAGAATTGCTCCATATAACTTGGCCATTGTGTGGCCAATCATGATAGTCTTGTAGGTACCTGGATCCAAAGTGTCGCCAGATTTGTGGATAGGCACGATAGTATGATGTGTCCACTCCTCTGGGAAACCCTCCCCTATAGCCCGGTTGAAGACGTGCAATCAACGGGGCTATAGTGGAGGCTGCATAGATGAGGTGCTCGCTTTGTAAACCAGTATGGTCGGAAGCCCGCCTGTGTTGCAAACGACATATGGCCCTCTCCATCATCGCTGTAGTGAAGAAAGAGGAGTGTGTGGGTCGAGGCTCAAGTGGCTGTGGGATGGGTGGTTGCCGAGGCACATCATATAATCGTGCTTCACAATCTTGGTGTAGTAAGGATAGGCCACGCTCGATCTCAAATGAGTATAGAGGAGCTAGCTCACGTGTGAAGTGAACGGTGGTGTATGGGGTACATGTGATAGTTCTATGTGGGGTTCTATCTCCCACGAGGGAAAGGGAGAGGTATGTGTGATCGGCTCCGATGGGTATGGGCCGGATGGTAAGTGCTTTAATGGGGTGGGTGGCCTCCCTGGATCCCGATATATAGTCAACTATGCTCCCTCCCCCAAGAGATCCATGTGGCATGCTAGTCAAGCCTCTTGAACTAGGCCACTGAGCCATCCGTTATAGATGACGAGACAGTGCTCAGATCCAAGCCTAAGTAGATGTCGTCCATATGCTTTGAATTCTGTCCGCGGAGTGTCTCATGATAGTCTCCTCTTGTAGGGTATGTAGTGCATGTGAATCCTCCTCGTCATATGTCTTGCACTACTCACTGCATGTGCGAGTGTTGAACTCTCCCATGAGGAAAACTTCACCAAGAGTGGAGTACTCCATGATCTCATAAGATAGACATGCATAAGGTGAGGTCTCCCTTGATAAAGAGTCATGCTCAGTGGAGGAGAAGCGAGAGCTTGTTGGGGCGAAATAGCATATGGCTATGTAGATGGAACTGTCATGTGATAGCTCAAGGCGGGTCCACATGAATCGGGCGTGTGGGTCGCGTGCCATGATCTGTAATCTACTGTGTAGTCCTTGTCAAAAAAGTATGGCCACCCCTCTTGATCCCCGTGATGTGTGCCGTCATGTGCAT
>CM035426.1:153844070-153846570 GCA_020310875.1 Ceratopteris richardii | reverse complement strand
GTGTGCATAAATGTGTGAGAGCTGGTGTGTGAAGTGTATCGTGGTGTGTGTCGGACTGGGTGAGGGGGGGTCTAATGGAATAGGAGATGAGAGTTTGAATGTGATAAATGTATGGTCAGCACCAAGTGGGCGTCGTCCAATACTAAGTGAGGGGATGAGTGAAGCTCCAGAGGTGGTACCTAAAATGTAGTCGACTGTGCTCTGACCTCCCCCGTGAGGGAAGCAAGTAAGTCCGCCCGAACCTGGCCAACGGTTCATCCCGTTATATAATGAGGTGATGTCGGCTGCCTAGCTCAAGTAGATGTCTGCTATATCTGGTGGTGTCCTGACCCATATCCGCCGATACTCTACTGATGCTCATCTCATCTGGGTCTCTGGCCCTCATAAGATGTGGCTGATCCATGTCGTATGCCTCGCACTGATGTGACTGAGTGCGGCCATTGAAGTCCCCCATAAGGAAGACTTCACCTAGTGTGCTGTAATGTAGTATCTCATCTGAAAGTGCTCTGTATGGTGAGTCTCCATCTCGGATCGGTCCCCCAAGATCCTGTCCTACGTATCGGGATCCGCCTGGAGGGAAGTCCTTAGCCTTCTAAATTAAGCGACTAGCTTATCAATTGAAATTTGAAACCATGCCTCGTGGTATTTCACCTTTATGAAGTATCCATACGAGTAATAATGAGTTGGTGAATACTATCGGATCTGGTTCTGGTACAAGGAGATGGATGTGTAAGTGTTGTGGTAAGTCCTTTAGTACCACAACTACATGTCTTATTCGACATGTATCCGGACTAGGAGGATTGGGCATTGCGGGTGTACACAAGTCCCACAAGAGATTGCAGAAATTGTGCGCAAAGAGCATAAGCTTGCTCAAGATGCTAAAGAAGCTCGTCGTCGTGAGTTTGTTGCAGCCTCTGAGGATATATTAGAAGAAGTTGAGGATATAGGACTTAGCGCTAGCACATTGAGAAGTCAAACTTCTTCTCAACGTGATGAGAATGAAGAGTCTCTTCCATTGGAAGGACAATCATCTCAAAGATTCAAAGCATTGTAGTCCTCTATTCAATCCCCTTACATATCCAGTGGCTTGCAGAAGCAACGCCAAAGAGTAGCTGACATAGAGATAGAGCGCTGCATACTTGAGTGCAACATTCCTTTCAATGTTGTCCTCACGGATGCATGGAAGAGAATGGTAAAAGCAATAGCTCGAGTAGGCCCTTCTGATGATTGGCATGGGGTTGATTATAAGCGATTGCGTACCTCGATGCTCATAGAAGAGAGAGAGAATCGAGAAACTTCTAGAGCCTATTAGATTGGGGTGGTAGACATATGGTTGCTCCATTCTATCCGATGGATGGATTGACATTCGACGTCGCCATATCATAAACATAATGGTCTCTAGTTGTTTGGGCACCTTTTTTCTTACGGCCATTGATTATAGTCATGCCGGCACACGCATCACTGGAGAGCTTATATTTGAGCACATCAAAAGTGCCATTGAGGAAATCGGTGTGCAAAATGTAGTACAAGTTATCACTGATAATGCCTCAAATTGCAAGAGAATGGGAGAGTTGGTAGAGGCTGAGTTTCCTAGCATTGTGTGGACTCCATGTGCTGCACATTGTTTAGATTTATTGATTGAGGATATAGGGAAGCTCCCTTGGTTATCTCCTGTAGTTAGTGATGCCAAAAAGGTGATTTCTTTCATAAGTAAGAATCACCAAACACTAGCTATTTTTCGGGCTTATAGTAAAAAAGAGTTTGTTCGTCCAGCAGAGACTCGATTTGGCTATGTATACCATGTCTTCTCTAGACTACATTTATGCATGGACGCATTGCGCTTGACAGTTACAGACCCTCGATGGCGGGCCATGGCCAGAGGATGCACAGAGGCAGCAAATTTTGTGCTGTGAAAGGTTTTCGATGTGGATTTTTGGGCAGAGATAGAGCATATTGTACCTGTCTTGCGGTCGATTCATATCGTACTACGTTTTGCTGATATGGAGGGATCCACACTTGGCCTTCTGTACCATATGTACACACGGATGCGGGAGGCTATTTCATCCGTGACGACTCTATCGACTTCTCGGTATATTTGAATTTTTAATTATTAATTATTACTTTATGCGTGACCACATTGATGATTAAAAATTTATTTACGATCACATTGATGATTTTATAGTGGCTTTTTGCTTTTGTAAATTTTTAATATAGACATCGTGATGTGATGGAGCTAGTGGAGTCCCAATGGAAGTTTTTATCGCGATCGATTCATAGTTTTGCAGCCCTTTTACACCCTTACTTTAAGGGTCCACGTTTATGGTCGCAACCAGACATGCGTCATATGAAGGACTTATACATGGAGCGCATTATGAGTCCTGATTAGCAGGTGGCATTTGATAGGGATTTTTCAGCCTACATGAGCAATGTTGGTATTGCTTCTGCTAGATCCACCTCATTGAGGCAAGATATCACATCTCGACCTCTTGAGTGGTGGAAT
>CM035426.1:153826570-153831570 GCA_020310875.1 Ceratopteris richardii | reverse complement strand
GTAGGTCCTGACGGATGATCCTATTCCTCTCCGAACGAGAGAGGGTAATGTGGGGGGAAGAGAGGTCATACTGAAAAGGGGGGAGATCCGTAATGCTCATGCCATTGTCTGCAAACCATCGGTAAGTCTGTGCATACCATACTCTCTCATGCCCTGTCTCTGCTAAATGTCTAGAGCTCTCAAATGCAAGCTTGGTGAGTCGGCTGGTGGGGAGCTCTCTGACTCTCAGAATAAAGGTCACCAACTGGAAGAGGGCCTCCACTAGCATCGGTGGTGTGCCAAGCTCAGCTCGTATAATGTCATGTGGAACGGAGCGCTTGCTGCGTAGCAAGCGTGAGATCATGGTGACCTTGGGCCTCTCAATCCACGTCCACATCGCCTCCGTGATCCCTGGTGCCCATACTGCTGCTGCGTATATCAATGCGGGTGTCAGGAGCGTGTCAAAGAGCCACCCCTTAGTCCGGGGCTCTTGAAAATGTGTCTGAAAGCAGCGTCTCTCCAATCCTGCAAGTGCCGCATAGCCTCGCGTCAATCTATCTCTCGCGGCCTGTGCCATGGAGAATACCCCTGTGCTGCCCGAGAAGGTGACACCTAGGTAGACGTAGGAGTCCACTACCTCTATCTGTCCTCCGGCTGCCTACCTCAATCAATAGTCGGTCTCATGAGACTCTCAACTAGCCAATCGCTACTCTTGTGCTATGAGACATGTAAGTATCCATGTAGCGTGGTCGTTGGATGAAACTGTTCGCAAGTATGTCTAAGCTCGATCCCATGTGTGGTGTATGCCATGTCTGACTAATGTAGAGTTGCCAGAGATCCTTTATGAGCACAACATTCCTCTCATGATGGGATAGGTGGATGTGAGGTGAGTTTGGGTCGTACTGAAAAGGGGGCAATCTGTCCATATCAAGTCCATGACTATCAAACTAGACTCTAACCTGAGTGTAGCAAGCTCTCTCATATCCTGACTCTTATATCTGTATAGACCTCAATAGCTCTGTGTGTGTGTGTGTCTATAGGGAGCTCCCTCATCCTCTGAATAGAGAAGATAGTCTTGAATAGTGCATCTACTACCATGTGGTGCAGCTAGCTCTGCCCTGATGGTGTCATGTGGCACTGACTCTATCCTGTGAAAGAGTTGTGAGATCATACGTATTTGTGGCCTCTCGATCGCACTCCACTGGGTGATCGTGAGGCGTGGGGCCCAAACTGTCGCAGCATACATCATAGCTGGTCTGACTAGTGTGTCGAATAGCCACCCCTTCGTGCGGGGCTCCTGGAAGTGTGCTTGGTTGACATCTCTGCTCAAACATGGCTAAAGCTGCATATCCTCGTGTGAGTCTATCGATGGCTGCTTGTCTCATGCTGAAGGGGCCATGCAAGCTCAAAACTCATCTAGGGCATCTAGGTGGTGCTGTAATCCCTTGGGCGACTCTGAAATCAATACAATGTCATCGGCATATAATGAAATGTGGACATGTATACTTGTGCTGCAATCTCTCCTCTAGCGTGGAGAATGTAGTCCTCAATCTCGTTGATGTAGAGACCAAATAGAGTGGGGGAGAGTGGACAACCTTGCTTAACACGGATGGTGCTAGCAATGGCCTTAGACATACTCCTGGACGCTGTACCCTCCGAGTCACTTGCTCATAGAGTGCATAGATGGCCCAAATCATCCCTGACGGTACTCCCAAGCTCTAGAGGCGTCGCAAGAGCCTCTCTCGTGGAATTGTATCAAAAGCTCTATGGAAGTCCACAAAGGAGCAATATAATCTCTTCTTCTGCACCTGTGCCCCATCAATGTGACAGCATAAAATGAATATGTGATCAATAGTGGAGAAAGCTTGTCGAAAACCTGGCTGGCCTCATGCTCGTAGCCCGTTAGTCTCCGAATATGAGCACTGTATAGTTTGGCCATGGTGCGGCCAATCATGATGGTCCTGTAGTTCCCTAGGTCCAGGGTGTCGCCAGATTTGTGGATAGGCACAATGGTATGCCTAGTCCACTCCTCTGGGAAGTCCTCCCTTAGAGCCCGGTTGAAGACATGTGCATTCAATGGGGGTATAATGGAGGTTGCGTATATGAGGTGCTCGCTTTGCAAGCCTGTGTGACATGTCGTAGTCTTCCTATGGCCCTCTCAGCCATCTTTGCTTTGAAGAGAGAAGAACTAGTAGGGTGAGCCTCAAGTGGCCGGGTAATGCGAGGCTGCCAAGGTACCTCATATAGTCTCTCAACATAATCATGCCATGTATGTAGGTCCCCAATAGGTGGGGTCGGGCATGGCTCTCGTAGGGTACGCCATGCTGCAGCACCGTCCATACTCATATATATATATATATATATATATATATATATATATATATATATATATATATATATATATATATATATATATATATATATATATACATATATATATATATATACATATATATATAGAGAGAGAGAGAGAGAGAGAGAGAGAGAGAGAGAGAGAGAGAGAGAGAGAGAGAGAGAGAGAGAGAGAGAGAGAGAGAGAGAGAGAGAGAGAGAGAGAGAGAGAGAGAGAGAGAGAGAGAGAGAGAGAGAGAGAGAGAGAGAGAGAGAGAGAGAGAGAGAGAGAGAGAGAGAGAGAGAGAGAGAGAGAGAGAGAGAGAGAGAGAGAGAGAGAGAGAGACCCATTTAGAGGTGACTTTGGACCTGGAACTATTGGGATTGCAGCGAAATTTGGACATATAGAGTAAGATAGCACATTGTCATGAGCTAGTACAATTAGTGATGATCTCATAGATTGATGATCTTGGGATTACTTTGGTTCATAGTCACACAGTGCGATTGTGATTGCTTAAGTCTTGGCATTGATCTATGCTTGATCCTAGTCTTTTGATATGGTTTTTATGTGGCATCGATGTACCATGTTGAATGTATCATGTATCATTGCTTTTGACATGCTTGAAATGGTCTTATATAACTCTCATATATATATTATGCTCGTGTAAAGAAATGCAAGTGATCACTAATCTCTTGTGTGCAATTTAAACTAATAATTCCTACATGCATAACTTTTAAGTTTGCTATCTATTTAAGTTAGACAATAGGTGTTAAGAAGTGTCTATAAGCTAGCAGACCAGGTACTGCATATGTTTTGGCTCCAAATATATAAAACAGTGTTAAGTATGTATTGTGCATACCTCAAGTACTGTCTTTGCAGTTCCTCTCTTTGTGCATCTTCTGGTTGACTTTGTAGAGTTTGCTTGGACAACAATCATGCATGTTAAATGTTAGGATTGGGTACAATCAATTTTGTTGTGGATCCATAAGAATGGCCATAGAATAATTTTATACAAGAGAAGTTACATTCCAATCACAGAAAGACTTCAATGTTTGCTTGACAATTGGTCACAACATACTCTCACATAACTTTTGGAGGGTGGATTATAGAAAGTTTGTGAAGGCATGCATACCATATTAGGAGCCTCATATTTACAGATGATAAGTGCCCATGGATAAGAGTGGCATGGACATTTTTTTCCCCTGTACTTGTAAGCATGATTAGAAAGACTTTCTCTCTGTATAAGCTACCCAGCATACTATCGTGGTCATTTCTGTTATGGGCAGGTGTTCTCATTTTGCAATTTTCGATGGACATGGTGGTCGGCATGCAGCAGAGTTTGCACAGGCACATTTACATGAAAATGTAGTTTCTGCAGGGCTACCTCGTGAGTTGGTGGGTTTATGTCAATAAAAAGGGCTATTATAAAGGAATGTTCTAAAATTAAAGTTTGTAGTATGTTTAGGATTCATGACTAGTGTTTTTAATAAGAAATCATTAAATGCAGGTCAATGTCAAGGCTGCCAAAAAAGCTATTATCAGTGGTGAGTTATTGCTCCTGTTCTTAAGATGATTTCTGTGCACATATCTACAGGCTTCTTTTTGGGATTTGATTCCTTTTTATTTTGCTTCAAGAGCGATGATCTTTATTGCAATTTCTGTTAGCTAATGAATTTGTCCATAAATATATACAAATTAGGTGATTTCTTAACCCAAAAATATACAATTAGAATTTATACATGTCAAGATTCTAAAATTCCCCACTGTTTGACCATGCCATGAAGGTTTATTTCGAGTATGAAGTGCTTAGAGCTGTATCTTTTGCAGGATTCAAGATGACTGATGAAGCACTGTTACGGGAAAGCCTGTCAGGTTTGTCATCAGTTATGATTTAAAAAAGTGTCCATCATAATGTTGACTGATTGCAAGATTTTCTGTCAAATGCTTTCTTTCTTCATGCTTTTTGTTTTATTTACTTATTTATTTCAATGCCAAACACACACACACACACACACACACGCACACACATACACGTACGTACACACATACACGTACGTACACACATACATACATACATACATACATACATACATACATACATACATACATACATACATACATACATACATACATACATACATACACACATACACACATACACACATACACACATACATACATACATACATACATACATACATACATACATACATACATACATACATACATAAATACATACATACATACATACATACATATATATGTATATACAAGTCACTTGGGGACGGGGGTGTTTCTAGGGAATGGCGGTATCCTTGGGATGCGGACGGAGCCAAGGGTGTCCAAGGGATGCGTCCTCGGGATGGCACTATGAAAATGTTGATTTTCTCAAAAATACCAAATGAAAGTCATGTACAATGAATAGGTTGACATATGAAAAGACCGATAAAAGCAAAAACTAGAGAAAAAAGGTGTTTTTAAGTTGGAACATGTATGAAGCATATTGAACATTATCATCATCATCATCATATCATATTAATAATAAGATTTAAGACTCAAGGATCATGTTCAAATATGTCATTATCATGAGAACAAATGTCAAAGGCTTGAGAGCCAAAAGTCACTTGTTTCATCATCGTTTCATAAAAGATTGTAGATGTGAAGAGAGGGTTCTAGAGCAAGCTTAGTG
>CM035426.1:153681570-153821570 GCA_020310875.1 Ceratopteris richardii | reverse complement strand
GGTGTACCATTTGTATAGACATATGCGACAGGGCATTGCTCATGTATCCACTTTATCGATCTCCAAGTATGTTTTATTTCCATATTTCTTTTCATGTTTAAAACTTTTCATGCGACAGGGCATTGCTCATGTATCCACTTTATCGAGCTCCAAGTATGTTTTATTTTTTTACTAATTCAAATTTCTAATAGAAAAAGTGATGTTTTGAGTCTTGTGGATTCACGATGGGAGTTCTTATCGCATCCCATTCATGGATTCGAAGCTTTGTTACATCCATACTTCAAGAGTCCTGATTTGTGGTCAGAAGTTAGTCTTCACCACATGAAGGACATGTATATGGAGGGCATCATGGATCCCAATGCTCAGATAGCGTTTGATGCAGATTTTTCAGCATATATGGGGAACATCGGGATCTCCTATGCACGTTCCACTTCTCTACGTTCAGAAGTCACAGCAAAACCTATAGAGTGGTTGAACACTTATGGATATGGGCATCCACACATTTGTCGTCAAGCATTGAGAGTTCTCTCTCAGGTATGTATAAATTGATTAAAACATTATTCTCTTTAAAAAGGTTTATTGTATACATATTACAGACTACAGTATAAGTATTAAGTATTAAGATATTCTAATTTCTATGTTGTAGGATTCATCTGGTAGCGCTTGTGAGCGCAACAGGAGTACATTTGCATTAGTGCATACCAAGTCGAGAAATCGCTTGAGTATTGCACAACTTGAGCGCGTGGTCTTTTGTAAGGCCAATCTTCGTTTATTGCGTAATTTCAAAAACATGACCTGTCCTCGACAGGTAATCATTTGATAATGCAATGTGCAATGTGCATGCAGCATAACTTATAACTTATAAGCAAAATTTAATTAAATATGTATATATTAATGATTAATCATACTTTTTCTAATTGTAGGTATCTCCACATGTGTTCGAGGATGCATTCAGATCAGAAGAAACGATCGATGTAGATTCATCTGTTCTTGATGAACAAGATGAAATATATCGCATGCTTCACTTAGAGCTCGAGAATGTTGATAGACGCAGAATACGATCACGTTCTCGGGCTCTTTCACGAGGACATACATTGGCCACAGAGGATATTCCTTCTACCAGTGCATCTACACCCGAAGCTAGAGGAAGGAGGCGTAAGTTGCACCCTCGACGTAGAGAAGCTCGAAACCCACTTGAGGAGGATATACATGATACATCATACACCTGTTCCAGAGTTCGATGATGATGGAAATATCATAGCCATACTGATATTTCCTCATCGAGAGAGCATTCGTCATCATAGGAGTCCATTAGTTTAGATGACTTAGAGTCAGAGTAGTAGTTTTATGATTTCATCTATGATGTGACATGATCATTGATTCATTATGGATTGAGGCTTGAGTCTTGACTCTCGAGCGATGAGTCTTATTGTATGGTTGTATTTTGTTTTTATATCATGATGTATCATGTATATAATCCTTTAAGTGGTTTTGGTTTTCTCTCTAATGTGGTGTTACTGGTAAATTGGTAATTGGTGTAATGTCTAGTGCGTTAGAACTTAGGTGTACAATGTACATTGTATTATGTATATGTTTATTTCTTTTTGAAAAGCACTAGCCACTATCGTGAATCTTCTAACAACTCATTGCTCAATGCTCACCATTAATATGCATCGTGCAATTCTAATTTCTTATAAAGCATGATCATTGATGATTATAATATTGATTCTATTATGTAACAGGTTAGATCATTAAACATTAAACGCACCTTACGAACCGACCTATGACGTAAGGTTCGGTTCTCGCACCTTAAACGCACCTAAACCCTATGGAACGCACCTTATGCACCTTACCTAGGACGTAAGGTTCGGTCCTCGCACCTTAAACGCACAGAACGCATCGAACCTTACGCACCTAACCACTATGCACCCTTAACAAGATGAGTGATTATAGAATTGAGAATGAAAATAAGCTTGAAGGAATGTCTAACTATCCAATGTGGAGTTTTATGATGATGAATTTGTTAGTGTCTAAAAACTTGTGGAATATTGTCGATGGCAAACACCCAAGACCAAGACAAACATGAGAGGATGTTGCTTCATTTTCCAAAAGACCTATCGCCTCAATTTCTGCTCAAGAAGAGGTTATTGAAGAAGAAGAAGAAGAAGCTCTTTCATCATCCGGAGTCTGTGATACTACCAGCTTACTTCCTATAGAAGAGCAATCCAAATGAGATTCAAGGTATGCACAAGCACTTTCATTCATTGCTATGGGAGTCAAGAGGCATATAATACCCCAGATGAGGTCATGCAAAACCTCTCATCAAGCTTAGTTGGAGTTAGAGAATCTCTATCAAAGTAGAAATCCTGTCAAGAAAGCATATCTAAGGAGACAATTAGCCAACACAAAGATGAAAGTTAGTGAGTAAGGTAAGTCACATATTTTGAAACTCAAAGATTTACGATTAGTCACTTAATGTTGGAGTCAGTATTTCAGATGACCGAAATTGTAAACATACTTTTAATTCACTTCCATCTTCTTTTGGTTCTTTTGTTATTTCTTTATCTCTCTCTACAAGAGATAGAGAAATTTCATTGGAAGGGTTGGAGTTCCTATTTCTTCAAGATGAAGATCAACAAAAGAGTATGAAAGAGAATGATGAAGCTATGTTATCATCATCAAAGGTAAGAAGAAGAAGGAGACAACAAAGAAGGAAAAGAAGAGTGAGCAAAGTAAGAAGAAAAGTAAGTCTTCCACTTCTTAGTCTTCCATCTTGTCTTCTACCACATCTACCTCTAGTACTTATTCCACACCAAAAGAGAAGTCTAATTCCACTACATCTACTTGAAAGAAAGGAATTTGCCACTTCTGCAAGAAACCAAGTCATTTCATATCAAAATGCAGAAAAAGGATTTATAATGAGAAGAAAAGAGAGTCAGGTAATAATGCTGAAGATAATTCAAAACCAAATATAAAGTAAGTCGCTACACAAAGCTATACAGGGCTGGAAGAGGCTGGGGAGGCGTGGCTCTGACTCTGCAGATAGTGGCCACCTAATACATGGGGGATCCATAATGTGAGTAAAAACACCCTAGCTACTGGTGATGGGTGGAGGTGGGTGTAGTATGTGGTACATCGATGGTGGTCTGAGTGCCTCCTGAAGGAAGACAACCGAGGAGGTGGTGGTACGCCTATGCTCCATCATGTGGTCGTAGGCTGTCTTGATGCGTGAGATATCCTCTTGACATAGTCGTGGTCGACGATATCCGCCTATGCGTGGTCGGCGCCGTGCTCTCTGTGCTGCGTCCTGGTGGAGCGTGAGCCCTATAGGTGGATCTCTCGGATGTAGCTCAGCTCGTTGAAAGAACTGCGTAATGGTCTGCTGGGTACTCACCCGTGGTTGATGTGTGGGCTGTAGTGACCCCTCTCACCTCTCGTATGCTGCTGTGAGAAAGCGTCCCAAGCGTCGCTGGTCTCCCATAGTCATACACAACTAGAGTGACTCCTCTATCTGAAAGTGTGCTTGTAGGTCTAAGTATGCTGGGCATCTGATAACAAAATGCTCCTCACTCTCTACCTTTGTCCTGCATTCTGGGCACCACCTCTCCTCACGGGGGACTCCCCTGGACCGACCCCTCTCAATCTCGAGCTGATGTGATGAAACCCGGAGCTGCCTAATGACGACTCGAAGGTGGTGAGGTAGGTATGTCTGTATGTATATCGGAATCTCGATGAAGCCCTCATCTGATATATGTAGAAAATGCCTACGGTAATGGAGCATTTTCGGTGGCAATGTCTCCCTAGGGCTCACCCATGTCCTCTGTATGTATGTATGCCATATCTCTTGACGAGTGACGCTATTCCTCTCTTGATGAGAGAGCGAGTAGGTGGGTGCATGAGTAGGTGGGTGCATGTGAGGCGTACTCTAGTGGTGGTAGCCTGTCTACGTCAAAGCCATGGTTGGCCAACCAGTCTCGTGTCTGTGCATACCATGATGAGGTGTCGCCTGCTAATGCCATATCACGTGATGCTTGGAAAGCAGGATAGGCAATGCGCTCTGTATCCATGCTCCGGAGTCTGTGTAATAGACATAGTGTCTGGAATAGTGCCTCGACTAGCATCGGTGGTGCAGCGAGCTCTGCTCTAATAATATCATGTGGTACAGAAGGCTTGCTACGGATAAGTCTGGCAATCATGAGGATCTGTGGGCTCTCTAATGGTGTCCATATTGATGTAGCTAAGCTTGGCCCCCATATGGCTGCCCCATACATGTGTGCTTGCGTAACCAAAGTGTCGAAGAGCCACCCCTTTGTACGGGGCTCCTGAAAACATGCATAGTGGCAGTGTCTCTCCATCAAAGCTAGTGCTGCATACCCACGTGTGATGCGGTCACGGGCTGTCTGAGACATAGAGAAGACCCGAGATGCTGCTGTAAATGTCATCCCCGAGTAAACATATCAGCCGACCACCTCAATCGGTCCATCTGCTGCTGTGAACAAACTATGTCTGCGTACCTGTGCTGATGTATGAAAGATACATGACCTTGGTTTTACCAAGGTTCACCGATAACCTTTTGTTTGCAAAAGTCATCTAGGCCATGTAGATGATGCTGTAGACCTTTTGCAGACTCTAATACCAGTACAATATCATCAGCGTATAAAAGAATATGGACCGTGGATCCACATACCTCAATGCCATCACCTACGTGCTGCAGTATGTAGTCCACTATCTCATCAATGTAGATACCAAAGAGGGTGGGTGAAAGAGGGCATCCTTGCTTCACCCCGATAGTGCTAGCAAGTGGATGAGATAAGCCGCCCGGACATCTAACTCTACGAGATACACTCTCGTATAAGGCGTATATCCCCCATATCATCTCCTCCGGAGCTCCGATATCAAGTAGTCGTCTGAAGAGTCGTTCCCATGGGAACAGAGTCAAATGCTTTGTGGAAGTCCACAAAGCAACAATATAATCTCTTCCTCACCCTTGCCTGGTCGATCAGGCATCTGAGAGTGAAGATGTGGTCAATGGTAGAATAATCGAGTCTGAAACTTGCGTGTGCTGGAGCCCTGATACCCTTCCTCTCAGTTGAGTACTAATGGGCACTATGGTGTGCTCAGTCCATGAGTTAGGGAACCCTTCAACCAATGCACGGTTGAAGAGGTGGGCAATGAGCGGTGCAAGGGTCGTGCCTCCGTAGATGAGGTGCTCTGCCTGTAAACCGAAATGGTCATGGGCCCTGCCATGCTGTAGACGGGCAATAGCGCGTCCCACCATAGTGGGTGTGAAGAAGTCAGAGGTAGTAGGACGTGAGCTCTCTGGTCTCGGAATGGGGGGCTTGCCTGGGATCTCGTATAGGCTTTGTGCATTATGCATAGCTATGCCAAGTGCTCGGATCTCGAATAGGTGTATGCTGTCTCCTCTCTCTCAACTGTCGCCATGCCACTACACTGTCTCGACTCATGAGCAAATGATAAATATCCTAGTATTGTCTCTCCTCCCAATCTCGCTGTTTGCGGCTAGTAAGGCTCTCCATGCGACGCTGTGCCTGTGCATGTGTAATATCCCCTCTGTGCTCTAAAATCCGTAGGTGCGCTCACGGCAATCTGCATCATACCATCTATTCTGGGGCATGGAACCTGTGCGCGGAGGGTGTATATGTGTGCGGTGTGGGAAGCTGCAGAGAGCTGAATCCTGTAGGATGGTGGTGAACTATTATGTAAGTGTGTCCAAGGGTGAGAGTGGGTCGAGGGAGAGTAGGCGGGTGTGTAAATGGTATGCATAAATGTGTGAGAGCTCGTGTGTGAAGTGTATCGTGGTGTGTCTGAGTGGGTGAGGGAGGGTCTAATGGAATAGGAAATGAGAATGTGAATGTGATAAATGTATGGTCATCACCAAGTGGGCATCGTCCAATACTAAGTGAGGGGATGAGTGAAGCTCTAGAGGTGGTGCCTAAAATATAGTCGATTGTGCTCTCACCTCCCCTGTGAGGGAAGCAAGTAAGTCCGCCCTAACTTGGTGTACAAGTGTAGTAACCCTGTGTAGAGGATGAAATGAAATAAAAGGTATACCGCGACACCAAGATATACATAAAGCTGGAAAAGGATGGGGAGATGTGGCTCTGACTCCGCAGAGAGAGAGAGAGAGAGAGAGAGAGAGAGAGAGAGAGAGAGAGAGAGAGAGAGAGAGAGAGAGAGAGAGAGAGAGAGAGAGAGAGAGAGAGAGAGAGAGAGAGAGAGAGAAGAAAGAAAGAAAGTCATATTAACGTCTTCTGGAGGCCAAACGTGGCCTATGAGACAAAAACCATGTACAAGTGTAGTAACCCTGTGTAGAGGATGAAATGAAATAAAAGGTATACCGCGACACCAAGATATATATAAAGCTGGAAAAGGATGGGGAGATGTGGCTCTGACTCCGCAGATAGTGGCCACCTAATACATGGGGGACATGTGAGAAAGTGTGAATAAAACACCCTAGCTACCGGTGAATGGAGAGAGAGAGAGAGAGAGAGAGAGAGAGAGAGAGAGCTCAACGAAAACCTGCTTTGCCTCGTGCTCGTAGCCCCTCAGTCTCTGCATATGAGGTGAGCTCTACCCCAAGTATGACACCGTACAGTTTGGCCATGGTGTGGCCAATCATGATGGTCCTGTAGTTCCGTGGGTCACAATGGTGTGCATAGTCCACTCCTCTGGGAAGCCCTCCCCTATAGCCCTGTTGAAGACGTGCAATCAACGGGGCTATAGTGGAGGCTGCGTATATGAGATGCTCGCTCTCCAATCCCGTGTGGTGTGTCGAACGTCCATGTCGTAGTCATCCTATGGCACTCTTAACCATCTTTGCTGTGAAGAGAGAAGAACTAGTAGGGCGAGGCTCAAGTGGCTAGGTAATGGCCATGCTGGAGCACTGTCCATACTCATAAAGAGATGGTATAGCTCAAGCTCCTGTGCCTCCTCAAAGGCTGGCCTCTTCTGACGTGTGAGGGTCTTCATCCATCCCCTTGCCTCTCTCTCTGTGATCTCTCCCAATGCTCTACACTTCCCCTCCGAAAATGTAAGATCTACTTTCGTTCGCAAGAGGGTGATTTTGAGAGCACTTGATGGCCCTCCATCTACCTTGATGATGATCTCACAGCCATGCAAGTAGCACATCGCCGTGCATCCATACCGAGAGTACACCAAACTCGCAAAGAAGGAAAAAAGGCTTCATACAGAGATGGTCGTGTCATCATTGATGGCAAGGTCATCCCATGGGGATTCGCAGCCTGTGAGACACTCGAGGAGATACACCTTGCACTTTGGAACTACAATGGAGATCTATGGACACACCCAAAGAGGTTAGAAGAGGTGCGCAGAGCCAGAGACATCATTATGCTGATAGAGACACATGAGAGCCCAAACTAGAGCCTACCTGGAGTTCACAGTTTCCAGTGGGAGTCCACATACAGAGAGTGTACACGTCAGCACACCAACAGAGGATGAGGAGTAGCCATACTCTTCAGAGATGGACTTCAGAGCAGGATACAGATAGTCGCAAGTGACTCACAGGCCAGATATCTTTGGATTCGAACTCTCACAAGAGCAGATTATCTTCATAGCGTTATGCTACTTTGCTCCTTCTAGCTTGCGGTTCGCTACTTCTTTCTCGAGCTTTGAGAGGCGGTTGATGATGGTTGTGATAGTGGAGTCCAAGGTGGAACGGTATGTTAGGTTCGGTACGTTGTTCGATATATATATATATATATATATATATATATATATATATATATATATATATATATATATATATATATATATATATATATATATATATGTATGTATATATATAATGTACATAATACATCTAACTTTCTAGTTACTAACTTAGTACTTAGTACTTACTACTTGGTGTAC
Source organism: Ceratopteris richardii (assembly GCA_020310875.1). Lineage (NCBI taxonomy): Eukaryota > Viridiplantae > Streptophyta > Polypodiopsida > Polypodiales > Pteridaceae > Ceratopteris > Ceratopteris richardii. Next base: position 153,813,680 of record CM035426.1, on the reverse strand, counting down.
ACTGTATATTGACATATTACAAATTGACATGAATCATGATATGAGGGCACATGCCATTGCAACTCACCATGAATGCAAAGTCCACATAGGAAATAAATTGAAACAGACAGTACCTTTGATAGTCTCTCTCTCTCTCTCTCTCAGCAGCTAGCTAATGGTCAATCAATTCAAAGTTGGAGAAGTTCCGCAACAGAGACTAGTCTCTGAGTGATCAAATCAGTACTGTACGTCCAGAGAATAAGTACCGTACGAGCCGTACGTACCGTACGTCCAGAGAGGGGTTCCAAACGCGTTTTGATCTTGCCCTGGTGGAGTCCATCTTCTTGTTTTCTTTGATAGCTATGGTCAGTTTGTCCTCCATTTTTGTCAAATCCTACTTCTTAGCCGTAGCGGTCATGGCATTAGGAGATGGAAAAATGCTCAGCCCAAAGATGAAGATGGGAGCGCGCCCAATGCGCGATGGAGCAAGGGTGGGAGTGGCTAATAACTATCCCTAGGCTTTGAGAGAGAGAGAGGAGAGAGAGAGAGAGAGAGAGAGAGAGAGAGAGAGAGAGAGAGAGAGAGAGAGAGAGAGAGAGAGAGAGAGAGAGAGAGAGAGAGAGAGAGAGAGAGAGAGAGAGAGAGAGAGAGAGAGAGAGAGAGAGAGAGAGAATTCAGCTTAGGGTTCGGGTCAGGGTTTCAGGTCAGATGAGGGTTAGGGTTAGGGTTAGGGTTTTCAAAAATATTTGATGAAAAGTGGTTGGAGTGTAGGTTGGGGTTAGAGTTAGGCATGCTGATTGGGAGTGCGGTACTTTAGAGTACAGATTAGGGTTATTCTGTTGTACTTCGTCCATTGTGTCATTCAGATCTTTGCACCAAAATCAATCAGGTCAGTTGTTTCATCGACAAAATTGCTCCACTTTGGATCCGTATCAGCCTCGGTCACGTCCAGTACAACACAACGGTCCTCGGTCACGTCAGGTACAACACCTCCCGGTTGGATACAGTAGCTTTCACATCGGTCAATAGGGCAGCCCTCGTGTCGCTCAGTAGATCCGTTCTTGCATCAAGTTCAAGTGCAGCGGCTCTGCGACAGGTATCGTGAACCCTAATCCCGCGAACAGGTCATGTGAACCTTGATCTCTGCGTCAGGTCAAGTGTAGCGGCTCTACGACACACAGAGAGAGAGAGAGAGAGAGAGAGAGAGAGAGAGAGAGAGAGAGAGAGAGAGAGAGAGAGAGAGAGAGAGAGAGAGAGAGAGAGAGAGAGAGAGAGAGAGAGAGAGAGAGAGAGAGAGAGAGAGAGAGAGAGAGAGAGAGAGAGAGAGAGAGAGAGAGAGAGAAAGAAAGAAAGAAAGAAAGAAAGAAAGTGTTTTTACGTCTATTAGGAGGCCGAACTCGGCCTATGAGACAAATCGATGTACATGGGTGTATCTTCTGTCAATCAGAAAAGATAAAAGTGCTGAAAAGAAACTGGTTAAGCTGATATAGATCTCCGTAGTATGCATGTGGGGATACCCATGAAAGTGGTGGGGGGTGTATGGAGTGCGATATCTATGATAGTCTATATGCAAAAGGGTAGTACAACAACCATGAGAATGCATCTAAAACGACTAACTAGCTCCATCCTGTGCTAGTGGGTGGGAGGGAGGGAGGGAGGGAGGGAGGGAGGGAGGGGAGGGAGGGGGGGGGAGGGAGGGAGAGAGGGGGGGGGGAGGGAGAGAGGGGGGGGGAGAGAGAGAGGGGAGGGGGGGGAGGGGGGAGAGAGAGAGAGAGAGAGAGAGAGAGAGAGAGAGAGAGAGAGAGAGAGAGAGAGAGAGAGAGAGAGAGAGAGAGAGAGAGAGAGAGAGAGAGAGAGAGAGAGAGAGAGAGAGAGAGAGAGAGAGAGAGAGAGAGAGAGAGTTTACGTCTATTAGGAGGCCGAACTCGGCCTATGAGACAAATCGATGTACATGGGTGTATCTTCTGTCAATCAGAAAAGATAAAGTGTTGAAGAAAACTGGTAAAGCTGATATAGATCTCCGTAGTATGCATGTGGAGATATCCATGGAAGTGGGGGGTGTATGGACTACGAGATCTATGATAATCTATATGAAGAAGGGTAGTACGAGAAGCATGAATGCATCTAAAATGACTAACTAGCTCCATCGTGTGCTAGTGGGCGGGTGTAAGATGTAATACATAAGTGGAGGTGGAGTCAAGGCCACCCTCATGGCTGCAGCGGGGTCAGCCATCATCCAGGATCGTCTCTCCTCCGTGGCGAGATGGTCACGGACCTGGATCTCTGCAATCTGGTGTCGGTGAAGTCTCGGGGCCCAATATCCTACAGCAAGGGGTCGTCTCCTAACTCGAGAGGTCTGAGCCTGCTGAAGAGTCACCCCTCTCGGTGTGAGCTGAGGGGGTGAGGGCTGCTCCATGTCGTGGAATAAAGAAGTCAGTGAGCTGACTTTGTCTCCCTCCTGTATGGGCTGCTACAATAGGTTGGAGTAGGGAAACTCTGTGACTCTATCTCTAGTAAGAATCTCTGAGCTCTCATTGGTCTCTAGAGTCCATGATCTCTCGGAGGGTGGGCTGCCCCATAAATAGAGTCTCGTATCTTCCTTTGATGTCATCATATGCACTACATCTGCATACAAAGTGCTCCTCATCCTCCATCTCTACTCTGCATACCCTGCATATCCGCTGCTCTCTAGGAATGTCTTCAGCTCTGCCCATCTCAATCTCTAGTCGGTGTGATGAGATTCTCAAGTGGCCAATCGCTACCCTCGAGCTATGGGGCATGTAAGTATCCATGTAGCGCGGTCGCCGGATAAAACCGTCCGCTAGTATGTCCAAGAATTGATCTCGGTAGTGTGATAGTCTCGATCCCATGTGTGGTGTATGCCATGTCTGACTAATGTAGAGCTGCCAGAGATCGTGTCTGAGCACAACATTCCTCTCACGACGGGAGAGGTGGATGTGAGGTGAGTCTGGGTCATACTGAAAAGGTGGCAATCAAACCAGACTCTAACCTGAGTGTACCACTCTCTCATATCTTAACTCTGATATCTGTATAGATGCCTCAAAAGATGTGTGTGTGAGTCTGTCTGTAGGGAGCTCCCTCATCCTCTGAATAAAGCAGATAGTCTGGAATAGTGCATCTACTACCATGGGTGGTGCAGCTAGCTTTGCCCTGATGATGTCATGTGGCACTGATTGTTTCCCGCGAAATAGTCGAGAGATCATACGTACTTGTGGCCTCTCGATCGCACTCCATTGGGTGACTGTGAGGCCCGGGGCCCAAACTGTCGCAGCATACATCATAGCTGGTCTGACTAGTGTGCCAAATAGCCACCCCTTCGTGCGCGGCTCCTGGAAGTGTGCCTGGTGACATCTCTGCTCTAACATGGCTAAAGCTGCATATCCTCGTGTGAGTCTATCGGTGGCTGCCTGTCGTGTGAGAGAGAGAGAGAGAGAGAGAGAGAGAGAGAGAGAGAGAGAGAGAGAGAGAGAGAGAGAGAGAGAGAGAGAGAGAGAGAGAGAGAGAGAGAGAGAGAGAGAGAGAGAGAGAGAGAGAGAGAGAGAGAGAGAGAGAGAGAGAGAGAGGGAGGGAGGGAGGGAGGGAGGGAGGGAGGGAGGGAGGGAGGGAGAGAGAGAGAGAGACAGAGAGAGAGAGAGAGAGAGAGAGAGAGAGAGAGAGAGAGAGAGAGAGAGAGAGAGAGAGAGAGAGAGAGAGAGAGAGAGAGAGAGAGAGAGAGAGAGAGAGAGAGAGAGAGAGAGAGAGAGAGAGAGAGAGAGAGAGAGAGAGAGAGAGAGAGGGAGAGAGGGAGGGAGGGAGGGAGGGAGGGAGGGAGGGAGGGAGGGAGGGAGGGAGGGAGGGAGGGAGGGAGGGAGGGAGGGAGAGAGACAGAGAGAGAGAGAGAGAGAGAGAGAGAGAGAGAGAGAGAGAGAGAGAGAGAGAGAGAGAGAGAGAGAGAGAGAGAGAGAGAGAGAGAGAGAGAGAGAGAGAGAGAGAGAGAGAGAGAGAGAGAGAGAGAGAGAGGAGAGAGAGAGAGAGAGAGAGAGAGAGAGAGAGAGAGAGAGAGAGAGAGGAGAGAGAGAGAGAGAGAGAGAGAGAGAGAGTCATATTAACGTCTTCTAGAGGCCAAACTTGGCCTATGAGACGTGGTCGGCGATATCCAACCATGCGTGGTCAGCGTCGTACTCTCTGTGCTGCTGCCTGGTGGAGCGTGAGCCCTATAGATGGACCTCTCTGATGTAGCTCAGCTCGCTGAAAAAACTGAGTAATGCTCTGCTGGGTACTCACCCGTGTCTGATGTGTGGGCTGTAGTGACTGCTCTCGCCTCTCGTATGCAGATGTGAGGAAGCGTGCCAAGCGTTGCTGGTCTCCCATAGTCATGCATAGTTGGAGCGACTCCTCTATCTGAAACCGTGGTCGTAGGTTTAAGTATGCTGGGCATCTGATAACAAATTGCTCCTCACTCTATGCCTCTGTCTGGCATACTGGGCACCACCTCTCCTCACGTGGGACTCCCCTGGATGGACCCCTCTCAATCTCGAGCTGATGTGATGAAACCCGGAGCTGTCCAATGACGACTCGAAGGTGGTTGGGTAGGTATGTCTCCATGTATCTCGGAATCTCGATGAAGCCCTCGTCCGATATATGTAGAAAATGCTCACAGTAATAGAGCATTTTCGGTGGCAATGTTTCCCTAGGGTTCACCTTGTCCTCTGTATGTCCTCTGTATGTATGTATGGAGTATCTCCTGACGAATGACCCTATTCCTCTCCTCGTGAGAGAGCGAGTAGGTGGGTGCATGTAAGTCGTACTATAGTGGTGGTAGCCTGTCTATGTCAAAACCATGGTGGGCCAGCCAATCTCATGTTTGTGCATACCATGAAGAGGTGTCGCTAGCTAATGCCATATCACGTGATGCCTGGAAAGCACGATAAGCAATGCTCTCTATATCCATGCTCCGAAGTCTCTGTAATAGGCATACTGTCTGGAATAAAGCCTCAACTAGCATCGGTGGTGCAGCAAGCTTTGCTCTAAGGATATCATGTGGTACTGATTGCTTACTGCGGATAAGTCTGGCAATCATGAGGATCTGTGGCCTCTCCAATGCTGTCCATACTGATGTAGCTAATCCCGGCCCCCATATGGCTGCCCCATACATGAGCGCTGGCGTAACCAAAGTGTTGAAGAGCCATCCCTTTGTGCGGGGCTCCTGAAAATATGCCTGGTGGCAGTGTCTCTCCATCAAAGCTAGTTCTGCATACCCACGTGTGATGTGGTCACAGGCTGCCTGAGACATAGAAAAGACCCCTGATGCTGCTGTAAATGGCACCCCCAAGTAAACATATGATCTGACCACCTCGATTGGTCCACCTGCTGCTGTGAGCAAACTATGTCTGCATACCTGTGCTGATGTATGAAACATCATGACCTTGGTTTTATCAAGGTTCACAGATAACCCTCTGTGTCTGCAAAAGTCATCTAGGCCATGTAGATGATGCTGTAGACCTTCTGCAGATTCTGAAACCAGTACAATATCATCAGCATATAAAAGAATATGGACAGTGGACCCGCATACTTCAATGCCATCACCTCCCTGCTGCTGTATGAAGTCTACTATCTCATCAATGTAGAGACCAAAGAGCTTGCTTCACCCCGATAGTGCTAGCAAGTGGATCAGATAAGCCCCCTGGACATCTGACTCTACCAGATACTCTCTCGTATAAGGCGTAGATCCCCCATATCATCACGTCTGGAGCTCTGATATCAAGTAGTCGTCTGAAGAGTCGTTCACTGGGGACACTGTCGAATGCTTTGCGGAAGTCCACAAAGCAGCAATATAATCTCCTCTTCCTCACCCTTGCCTGGTTGATCAGGCATCTGAGAGTGAAGATGTGGTCAATGGTAGAGTAATCTCGTCTAAAAGCTGCCTGTCCTGGAGCCCTGATACCCTTCCTCTCAGCGAGAGTACTCAACTCTGTCTCTAGTACTGTCCCATATAACTTGGCCAATATAGGGCCCATCATGATCGTCCGGTACGTAGCTGGATCCATAGTATCACCTGACTTATGAATGGGCACTATGGTGTGCTCACTCCACGAGTCAGGGAACCCTTCAACGAATGCACGGTTGAGGAGGTGGGCAATGAGTGGTGTGAGAGTTGTGCCTCCGTAGATGAGGTGCTCTGCCTGTAAACCGAGGTGGTCATGGGCCCTGCCATGCTGTAGACGGGCAATAGCGCGTCCCACCATAGTGGGTGTGAAGAAGTCAAAGGTAGTGGGACGTGAGCTCTGCGGCCTGGGAATGGGGGGCTGATCTGGGATCTCGTATAAGCTCAGAGAGAGAGAGAGAGAGAGAGAGAGAGAGAGAGAGAGAGAGAGAGAGAGAGAGAGAGAGAGAGAGAGAGAGAGAGAGAGAGAGAGAGAGAGAGAGAGAGAGAGAGAGAGAGAGAGAGAGAGAGAGAGAGAGAGAGAGAGAGAGAGAGAGAGAGAGAGAGAGAGAGAGAGAGAGAGAGAGAGAGATTTATCTACTATAGGTGGTTGGCAAGATGGTGCAACAGCAGTTTGTGTTTGGATTCTTGGAAATACAGTAAACCTGCTAGTTTTGAGGTTTTCTATGTCTTTTTCCCAGAACTATTTTTCATAGTGTTTTGGTATCAGGTATTCATTGCAAATGTTGGGGATGCAAAAGCTGTACTTGCAAGGGCTGTCAATGCGAGTGACAAAGGAGAGGAAAAGAGTCAAAATGAGGAAGGTGTATCAGAAACTCCAGCTGAAGGTCTACCCTTGAAAGGTGTCACTGTAACAAGGGAACATAAAGCCATTTTCCCTTCGGAAAGGGCAAGGATAGAGAAGGTATCATGTGTTCATTTAAAACCTGATTTTCCAAGACAATAGAAAGCGAAGGATTTGATTTTCTTGTTTCCTTCTTCATGAATCTATAAATTCTGTCCAATGTATTTATTTAGTTCCTCACCCCCCCCCCCCCCCCCCCCCCCCCACCCCCCCCCCCCCCCCCCCCCCCCCCCCCCCCCCCCCCCCCCCCCCCCCCCCCCCCCCCCCCCCCCCCCCCCCCCCAACCCGGCCACGCCCCAAGTTCTTTTTGCTGTTCCTGCATTGGAGATGAATAAAAGGCTCTGGTTTATTCAATTATACGAGACTGTTCAATGCATTTGTAAAATTTATTTATGCCTTTCTTCCATTTTTTCTCATTGATATGCTTTTTTATCTTTCATTTCTTTATTTAATCAGGCGGTGATTTGTTTGTATGGATATTTTGAGCTTGTTGAAAATTGGTTGTGCAGTTTTGTGTGTCTCATTGTAGCTTTTGTATAATCCTTGATCTGTTACATAGGCAGGTGGATTTGTTGGTGAAAATGGACGGCTTCTTGGGAGGCTTGAGGTTTCAAGAGCTTTTGGTGATCGCCAATTCAAAAAGGTCGTCCTTCGAATAGCTTAAGAACGTGATTTGAGCTTTTGAAGATAACTGCTTTTTGATACCAAGCTACTCTTATAGGTGGGAGTAAGTGCAGTCCCAGATGTTAATAGCTTTGAGATTTCAGAAAGGGAACGCTTCATGATTCTTGGTTGTGATGGGCTGTGGGGGGTAACACAGCACATCAAATTTGATTCCTCTTCATATTGAACCAGTGGTTTGAAGCCAGTCTTGCTGAAATGCTTGTTGACAAAGAGTCCTTGACATACTGCAGGTTTTTGGACCAAGTGATGCGGTTGATTTTGTTAACTCTCAGCTCAAGGTAACTTTTGAGAGTTTTTTAATTCTGTCAGTCCAAAGTCAAGCCTAATCCAAATTGGCTTCAACTAGGAGGGGGTGTCTGTTGGAGTTGCATGCCGGCGTCTTATACGTGAAGCAATTCGTGAACGAAAATGTAAGGATAATTGTACAGCTGTGCTGATAGTTTTCAAGCATGCACAAGTCGACAAATATGATAGTAATTAAAATTTGTACGGAAAAAGCAATCAACATTCAAGAGAAGCGATGATGGTAATTGAATATTAATGTTTTTTGTTTCAAGGACATTTTTTAGAGTCTGAGATGCTACTAAAAGGTGGATCAAAGTAGTAGATCCTCTGCATTTAATTAAGTGTGTTCTAAGCTAGAGAGGGAGGTAGTTCAACATTGTGGTTGTCATGGATTTTATCTATTTCTTGTATGAGCATGTCTCTATTAATTGTATCTCAACTTTCTTTTGTTCAAGTTTGTAGTGGTCAGTTTTTTCAGCAGCTCATGCTGGTGAGCGTGAATCTCCACAATCCTGAGGTGGTTGTTTATCTATTTCGTCCTGTGACATATGAAAATTGATTTCCTCAGACGTAGTTTTTTCAAGGCTTAGCTCATGTTTTGGCAGTATTTTCTTGCACACTGGTTTTCATCCATTATACACTGGAATTCTTCCAGCTCTTTGACCTAATTTTAGTATATTTGATAGTATTTTCCTGCAGGTGAATTTGTTGTTCATTTTATGCGAATGACTTCTCCTGATCTTTGATTTAATGTCCAAATGTTTTTTAGTCAGCTAGGATAAGGGTGGATGGAAATAACTCACAACTTTATGCCATGGTGGAGCTCTTACATGAAACATTAAATGCGACTAATGCATGAACGAAAGAGGCTTGGGTCTCCTCAGTATATGAAATTCTAAGTTTCTATTCATGTGTTATTTCACACTAGCTCTACACTGTCGGTGGTATAAATATAAGAGCATTGAAGTGACTAAGAAATGAGCATGTGATCATAAATCCAACAAATCATGGTTATTTTAAGTTGGCCGATGTGAAAGTTTGTTGTTGGGCCAAGTGTATTATAAACTCCACACTACACTTTTGGTAGTTCAAGGTTGGTGGGTTAAGCATACCTTATCAATCCTTACTGATGAAATTTTTTCTATTTAACATGATATGGGTTGGTTAACGGGGCAAAAGGACCTTGTAAGTTGTGTTTGTGTTTTCCTTAATAAACTTATCATGTGATGTTATGAAGGATCAGGATGGAGGGATGCTTGGAAGCTCTCCTTGCAGCCTAGAAGGCCCCCAACTCCCTTGACATGCATGTGCATATTTATCAACCCATCCTCCCCTCGTCCCCCCTTTCTCCTTCCCAAAAAAAGAATAAAGAAAAAAGAAGGGGAAGAAAAGCCACAAAACAAAACAAAACTAAACTTCCCTACTTGCATAGGATAGAGGGGGGGTGGGAAGTACAAGGGTATTAGGCCTCTATCGGCATGCTCCCCTTTTATCCCTAGTTAATGTTGTGCTTGGTTTGCTAAGTATTGAACCTTTGTGAATACGATGGAGAAGTGCCTCTTAACATCCTATGGTAGCCTCTCTATTACTCTAGCACAATGATAAGCACTAACGGGAGGAGATCCACTTCATAATTTTCAATCCATGGAGACGTGAGGGTGGTATGACAACCATGAGTAAGTTAATATGTAAGTGTGTCAATGAGAAGCAAACTAACATGCACACACATACACATAAATATACAATAAAATACAGAGAGAGATCAATGGGACTTTGATTATCCAAGACAAGTTTACAATGCTCAATTTTAGGTTCACTTTCCAAGTAGGCAAAAAACCCTCCAAAAATAAGCTCTCTAGCTCTTTTTATAGTTTTTTGACTACCTTTGCTCTTGTCGAGACCTAGTGTCTCGCTTAATTAAAAATTAGGTTCCTAAGCTAATTTGGAGGCTCGAACAAACTCTGAAAATTATGAAAATTGATACGGGGGTTCTTCTAATATTTCTCAAGCTCGAGGACTCGCCAGCTTGAACAAAATGGAGTCTCATCTACCAAAAACAAAATTTACAATGAGATGTAGCGCTAAAAATCACTATTTTAAGGAAATCACATTTGGAAAATTCATAGGCCTAATTGTCAGATCGTCCTTGACTTCCTTGTCTGCTTACTCCTCCTTGCTCTCCATTTTGTGATTCCTATCTTTGACTCCCTTGTCGCATGCTCTTTTGACATGTTAGCTTGCCTTGACTGCCAACATTCCCCTTTCTCACGTTTGTCGTCCCTGAGAGATTCCTCTCTTGGGTGGTGTTTTGTGTAATATTGGATGATGTTAGTGGCTAGTTCTTGTTGCTGGAGATAAAGTCCACATGCTAAATCTGTCATTAAGTGGTCCCAGTCAATTGGGCCTAGAACCTCAGGATAGGGCATACGTAACTATTGTGCATGGAGAGTTTACTCTATCAGGAAAAGATGTAGGTGTGTAGGTCATGTGAGGAAGATTTCGAAATGATACTCCAAGAAGTCCATGGAGAACATTTCTTCAAAATTTTGCTTGCAACAAATAGGTAGATACTTTATGCATGTGTGCAAAGCATAGACAATGTTTACTGAAGGGGTGGTACTCATGTCATAGACTAAATCCAAGTTTCCTTCATTGAAACCCGATCCAGAAACGTATGGGGCCTTGGCATGGCGAAAGGTTTTGAAGATTGCCATCATGAGTGTAAAAATTTTCATGCACATGTTGGCGGCTACATCAGGTATATTCTTCAACCTTGGAGTCTAATGGTAAATGGTGGATACCATGTACGCAATGGGGGGAGGTCCACAGGATGGAGCGAGTATGGATAATTCACCTCGTCAGAACATCCAGGACTATTCTAACCTTTACGAAAAACTTTGGCCATGTACATTGTCACAATACAGGAGCATAGCATGTATTGTAGTTGATGTGCATCGGTGTAGTTGACCATGTCTGCATCATTTTTGGATAGGTTTAAAGGAGATGTGCACGCCATTTGGGTTGGAATATGGTGCCCCTTTGAGCCCACTTGGGGAGGTCTTTGGATTGCAATTGAGTAGTAAAGGTGGCCTTAGAGCCTGTGACTCTTTTTTATTTCAACATTATAATTTTCCAATAGCACATAGTATGGCATATGTTTCAACTCGAAAATCTGTGATCAGACGTCTGTAGGGCATGTTTCAAAAGTAGTTTGATTTGAGCACTGTTTCTTTGACATTGGTCATGGACTCGATTTGAATGGTCATGCAGTTATTGTGAGTCCGTCCAGTCTCCTCGACTTGTTTAATCCATTGGGGTACAATTGCTTCATATGTTTTCTGACCTTCTTATGTGACTAGACCTTCGGGTATCGTTTGTGGTTCATACAAATCTTCAAACATTTCTTCCATTGGAATCTTTACTAATTCTTCGGGTTTAGGTACCTCTAGCAGAGATGTGGACCTTTCCTATTGTAGGAGCTTGGTTTGTAACTCCACTATTTGTTTTTCTAAATAATCAATCTCTTGTGGAGTTCCACCTAGTTGAAGAGTCTTTGGAGCTTGGTTGCCGGTGGATGGTTGCTGTCTTTTTAATTGATTGAGCTCTTCTTGCTGTTTATCGTATGGGTCCAAGAAGCTTGCATGTTTTCTGAGAAGTATGCAAATAGTATCAGAGGGAACTGTCCGAAATCTTGAGGGATTGATGGTTACTCCAAGTGTACTTTCCATGGCTACTTCTAGATTATCTTGATTTTGTTGTTGGAGGCGCTTGTTTTATTCTAATGCTGCCGCCACATGTCTCCTGAGGAGGTCCATGTTGCGTTGTAGCTTGGCATTGCACTCCATCTGTCTGTGCAACATAATTTCCATATTCTTTGTGGCCTCTTAATCAATATTTCGTATCTTGGAGTCAAGTTCGAAATGGACCTGTTGTAGAGTGCTATATTGCGCTTGTAGGGTCGTGTTTTGCTCTTCTAAGGCGACAAAACATTCTTGGAGTCGAGGAGATTTGGCAGTAATTGCTTCATTGAGGTCTTCAAGTTGTTGATAGTTCTATCTTAGTTGAGTTACACGTTGAATCATTGTATCAAATGCATTATTTATATTAGTGGATGCGATATTTACAGTTGAAAATGCATGGGGTTGAGAAATGGTGGATGCTATGCATGATGGTGTTATGGGTGTAGATGAGGTTGGTGGAGGGGGAATGGGAGATTGTGGAAGTGTGGGGGTGGTGCTGTGGGTGGAGATATGTCCATGGGGTCGGACATGAGTGTGTGTGTTCCTTTCTACCATAAAGATAAGTATAGAAGGTGCGGTGCTCGTCGTGTTGGTGAATAATGAAGATGTTACGAGTGGATTAGGAGCATGGCATCCATGAAGGTTGCCCATGGTGGGAATAATGTGGTTGCAGGGGCTTGAGGTTGAGTTGTTGATGAAACCAGGGATGAATAGGCTGTCCTCGTATGAGTGATCTGGAGCGGGTGGAATGTCGGAATGCCTAAAATGCCTTCAGTTAGAGGTGCATATCTCTGGGCCAAGTGTTTGAATGGGTGAGCTAGGGAAGGTTCAAGTGAGGTTGAGGACGTAGGATACAGAGGATTAAGGATAGAAGAGAACAATTCGGTATGAGAAACGGAGGCACAGAATCTGAAAGGTAGTTATTGTTACTTTGGGATGAGGTGGGGAATGGGGTGGGGTATGAAAAATTGGTTCTTCGGCTTCATTGATTTCTATGACAGTGGATGTGGGCTATGTTTCTTGGGTTGTGGGTGGGGATGGAGGGTGTGGAGGTGAGAAAGGTGATATTTGGACCAAAGTCTTCATTGCTAGATCAATCATTGTGGTTGAGGTTGCTTTCTGAGCCATGGAAGCTTTCAAATTGTGAGAATAGTATTTGGATATTCTTACTTGGTCGCAACCTAGTGTCAATTCTCCTTTGGTCATACTAAGCTCAAGGTCTCTATATCATTTTGTGGATAACTTCGATTGTTCCACATGTCTCTACTAGAAGGTGGAGAGATTCAATGGATTGTGGGTTGAAACCTTCTCTCAATATCTGATTGACTAATAATCAACTCGTGTGGAATGAGAGTCTGCCTCTTTCTTATACATTTGTTATCATGTCATATAAACTTTGGAGTTGTGCCATGTAAGCAGGGGCACCTTCTTCTTCACCTTCTTGATCTTTGTCATCTTCATCATCTTGTTCATGTTCTTGTTGCTATTCTTCATGTTGCTCCTCTTGCTGATGGTGATGTTCATCATTTGCTTCTTTTTTTGACACTAGATTTACCTCCTTGAGAAGCTGTTGAGAATCTACATTGCCTAATTCTTGAAGGCAAATCCCTTTGAGAAACTCTAACTCTGATGGCACTGGTGGAACTATCAGTTGAGAGCCATCTGGGCTTCTCCTTGGTAGCCGAAGTGTAAAGGGGAGTACTACATATTCTGATACTGGAGAGATATCAGGCATCAGAGCAGTGCCTCGTGGTTGCACACAGGGTATGGATCCTTTCATTCTTTTTTATGGAATTGTTGATGGTTTTCTACTCTTGAATTATTGATGTCTGTTCTAGGATAAGGCTCGTTGGATAGGGATATCATAAGCTAAGCATCTATAGATGATACATGTGAGAGCAAAACATCCATACAAGATGTTCTTGTGAGGCAATCTCTAGTTGGCTATGTGAATCTGATCAATGATCCAAAGTGTGAGGTTGACATTCAAGTTCTGAGTGTCTGCCAAGTATAAGCTAAACCAAACTTTCTTAAGTGGTTGGATGAACCTATCTTGGTTGGGAAAGGTGAAATGCTGCATGCACATCCTAAGATGGACAACGAAATCATGCATACCTTGCATATCCAAGGCTTCCCAAACTAAGTTAAGCGTGAGTCTGAAGTTCTTTAATTCATTCCCACGCAGTAGGGATGGAATCACAAAGGTGCTAGCTAGCCTCTACTTCTTATTAGGTTGCAAAGTGTTTATAAGATGGTATCAGATGAAGCCTGGTTTAGGTGAACCTTCATTAAAGTATGTGGCTAAGCTTGCCTTGCACCATATGGGCTGTAGTTCATCAACATTCTATACTCTCTCAAAATTGTACGTAAAGAATGATACTTTCCCCATACATTATTAAATTGGCATTCTGCTTCCCTGATTTATGATGCGTCTCCTAAGGGTCCTGCCATCTCGTTGAACCAATGAGTGGGGATTAACTTTTGTTGTGTGCCCTTAAGGGGGATCCTCAATGGGTATTGCCTGCAGGTGTATTAGTGCCTCTAGTCTGTCCTTGGGTATTTCAACAATAGGCAAGGTTTCGATATGTATCATCTGGTGACTAGCACTCGCCTGGGAACTAGTGCATGTTGCTTCAGCCATCATGGTGACAGTAGTGGATGTTCTGTGAATCTATTAGAAGAAGAAGAAGAATCACATTAGTATTGTATGAGAAACTTGATGAAACCTTGTTTCCTTTACAATACCAATGTGACATCCTTGAATGTTATTGAGTTAGTGAGTGTTATGCGTGAGATTAGTGTGGGTGAAAGTTAATATGGTGATAGTGGGGTAACCAAACATATTATGTCGTAGTGCAGTTTCTTCACTTCACTCGTGCGTGCCCCTACAGGGAATATGGCACATGTGCCAATAACTCCTCTAATCCTATCATGGGAGTTTGCAAGATCATTTTGACTACTATTGATGGTAGTTCTTTTACATTGTCGGATGCTTTGTTTGTGCCAAGGGATCATAGTGCATCTTTTGCATCAGATTGGTATGCTATAGTTGCCTATAGTCTCTGTGATGAGAATGAGCCTATTTTATTTGATGAAGCACAAAATTCAAAAAATTGGATGGTTGCTATGCAATATGAATATGATGCTATAATGAAGAATGATACCTGGTCTTTATGTGACTTGCTCCTGGCAAGAAGGCCATCCACACTAAGTGGGTATACAAGCTCAAGCATAAGCTTGATGGAACAGTTGACAAGTATAAGATTAGGCTTGTTGCAAAGGGTTATGCTTAGGAAAGAGGCATTGATTTTGATGAGATCTTTGCTCCTACTTGCCGAATGAATAATGTTCATAGCATATGTGCACTTGCAGCTCATCATGGTTGGAATGTACATTATTTGGACATTAAAATTGCATTTCAGAATGGTGACTTGCATGAAGAAGTGTATGTTTTTCAGCCTCGTGGCTTTGTGGAGAAAGGGCATGAAAACAAAGTGTGAAGGTTGAAAAAGGCATTATATGGTTTGAAACAAACACCATGTGCTTGGTATGAAAAGATACATATGTTGATGACATGTTGCTCACTGGTCCTATTGAGAAGCATATTGTTGATTTTAAGGTTGATTTGCATGCCTCATTTGAGATGTCACATTTGTGGCACTTGCATCATTATTTGGGCATTCAGTTTATGCAAGTTGATGGCAGAATAGCTTTATGTCAAACAAAGTATATTGACACATTATTGTAGCATTTTGGTCTTGAGGACTGTAAACCTATTGCCACTCCTATGGAGATAGGTTTATGATTGAGTCTTCATGATGCTAGAGATGCATTTGATGTTGTTCTCTATCAACATGTTGTTGGATACTTGATTTACTTATGCATTACGTGACCAGATATTTAGTTTTCTATCTCACAGATGAGTAGGCTTATGCATTTCTCAGGTGTCAAGCATTGGCATGCGGTTAAGCGCATCTTTTGCTACTTGAGTGACTACTTGGATTGTTTTATCCAAGAGGGGATCACTACCACCAGATTTACATGTCTTTTTTGAGTCGATCTGGGATGGTTGCTATAATACTCGTATGTCCACGAGTGGTTTTTTCGTAACTTCTACTTGTGAAGATGAGTATAGGACAATTTTCATGACTGTTGAGTGTGTGTGGCTCATACGCCTTATGGCTGATTTGGGTGTTGGTCATCCTTCTTCCACCACCATCTTGACTTATAGTTAGAGCACATTGATAGTTATGAGGAGCCTTGTGTTCCATGCTCGCACTAAGCACATTGAGATGCACTATCATTATGTCTGGGAGATGCTCTCGGCTAGAGAGATTGGTTTGGCATATGTGGCCACATAGGAGAACATTGCCGACCTTTTCACAAAGACTCTACCTAGGGAGAAGTTTGAAGCTTTATGCAAAGCTTCAGGCTTACTTCCTTTTGTGGATTGATTCCACATAGCTCGATACTTCCTTATACATGTGTGCAAGCTCCTTGTTCACTACATCACTCCCAAGGGGGATTTGCTTATATATTTAGGTAGTGATGTGTGTGAACCAACTAGGATTGTCGGTGCACTTTTTTCCCTCTTTCGGAGGTTTTTTTCCCCGGCTTGTATATATGCCTATAACCCTAATGAGTTCTTTGACATGTTTCACATCATTTGCATAGGTATGAGCATCCATATGAAGAGTGGGGCACCAAAGACCTGAGAAATAAATCGCCTTGATCACTCATTCTAGTCCAAAGTGCCCTCTTGCCACACCTTGGTGAGAGGTTTTCAAGATCTTTAGATACTCTCTTTCATGGACACATAATCTGAGATATCCATCTCATCCATGCCTATATAGATTACCTCCTAAGAGCATATAGTCTTGAGCCTATTGTGCTAGACTTCTTCTTGCTTGTGTCACGTCTTGAGGGAATGTTTTTGTCCTCAAAAAGTCAAGCAATGGATTGCTCCAATCTGATATTAAAGATAGTTGACACATAATAGCATGCTCCATCGGAGGCCTAGTAATACACATTGGACAATCCTTACACATCCTATAGATGTCTACTTCCATAGTTGGCCAATACACAACAAATCTTTTCAGAGTTTATAGGTTTTGATGTTTCGGCTTGTGTTGCTTTAATGCACCTATGTATGCTGATTGCAACCATTTTGCATGTTTGTTTTCATCCATGCAACAAGCTAAGATTCTTTGATCAGTGTGTTTATATATAATTCCTACCATTCTTTTGAGATCCAGCCACCTCTATATCCGTTATTTTCAATATGGAATGTTTGGGTTGAAAGGTAAGAATCAACACAATGGCTTCAACCCAATCAGGTACTACTTCCAAGCTGAACAAGTAAGCATTTGGAAGTTCATCCAATACTCCTTGCGATGATTCTCCTCAAGTTAATCTAGAGAGATGATTTTCCTGAAGGCAAGTTTTGGCTTTCCCAACAATACCTCAAAATCGTATTCCATTTATAAGAGGAACCATCTCACTATTGGATTGTGTTGCAAGGTTTGTTCACTAGGTATAGTAGATCCTGGTGATCAAGCAAATAATGTCTAAACTTCTTGATTGCATACACCATGCCTAATCCTTCCCTTTCTATAGTTGTGTAATTTCTCTCTATTGCGTTTAATTGTCTAACTGCATAAGCAATGGGAAGATCAATGTTTCCTTCACCCGTGAGTTGTGCAAGCACACATCCAATAGCAAAATTAGAAGCATCCACATGAACATGGAATGGTTTAGTCTAATATGATGTGGTCAATTTTGGAGCTAAACACAATCCTCTTTTGAGCTCATTGAAATAGTTTTCACACTCTTTGTTCCACTCAAAGTTAGTCATAAGGTTGTACAAGGGCTTTGCAATTATAGCTTACATGTGGATAAAGCATCTGAAATATGCACATTGATCCATGAAAGCTTGTATTTCCTTGAAATTCTTTAGTCTAGGGGGTTCTGCAATGGCTCTAACTTTATCTTCATATGTTGATATCCCATTCTTTGACACTATCTATCCTAGAAGTTTGCCTCGCCTAACCATGAAGATGCACTTCTATGGGTTCAAACATAACTAATATTCTCTACATTTGTCAAAGATATGTTTAAGTTCAAGGATATGGGTTTGTCAAATGTTGTCTAACTGCATAAGCAATGGGAAGATCAATGTTTCCTTCACCCGTGAGTTGTGCAAGCACACATCCAATAGCAAAATTAGAAGCATCCACATGAACATGGAATGGTTTAGTCCAATATGATGTGGTCAATTTTGGAGCTAAACACAATCCTCTTTTGAGCTCATTGAAATAGTTTTCACACTCTTTGTTCCACTCAAAGTTAGTCATAAGGTTGTACAAGGGCTTTGCAATTATAGCTTACATGTGGATAAAGCATCTGGAATATGCACATTGATCCATGAAAGCTTGTATTTCCTTGAAATTCTTTAGTCTAGGGGGTTCTACAATGGCTCTAACTTTATCTTCATATGTTGATATCCCATTCTTTGACACTATCTATCCTAGAAGATTGCCTCGCCTAACCATGAAGATGCACTTCTATGGGTTCAAACATAACTGATATTCTCTACATTTGTCAAAGATATGTTTAAGTTCAAGGATATGGGTTTGTCAAATGTTGGAGTGAGCACACATGTCATCTACATAGACCTCTAAATTCTTTCACAAGAATTCCTTGAACACATGACACATCAGTATTCAGAATGTAGCAAGGGCATTGGTTAGACCAAATGGCATAAATCTAAATGCAAGGATACCCCATTCTGTGGCGAAAGAAGTCTTATGTTGATCTTGAAGCATGATGGCCACTTAGTTGTAGCCTAAGAATCCATCAAGGAAGCTATAAACTTCCTTACTTGCTACTCGTTCTAAGAGATGCTCGATAATAGGAAGAGTATAACTATCTCTTATAGTGGTTGCATTAACTTTTTTCAAGTTAATGCACACTCGTAACCTCCCTTTCTTATTTGGAACAACCACAATGGGGGATACTTATTCGATATACTCAATTTCATAAATAAAACCTTCTTCTATCAAGCGATCACTCTCCTCTTTGATTTTGGCTATTTAATTATCATTGTAGGTGTAAGGTTTCTGCATGGTAGGCTTGGTTTCTAGGGGCATTGGGATTTGGTGAGAACAGATATCTGGATCCACTCCAAACAAAGGCATCTTTATATTCTCTCAAGAGATCTATCAACTCACATTCTTCTTCTTCACTTAAATCATGCCCTATGTACATACACCTATCTTTACCATCTTCTATGGATACTATGATTTTTTGGTCTTCTCTTTATTTTCATAAGATTCTCTTGTGAGTGCTTCTCATTTAGGCATTCTTATCATGATCTTTCTATCTTCTACCTTGTATTTCTTGAAGTTCTATGGAACTTCAAATAATGCTTCTTTTTTTTCTTGCATAGTGATTGGTTTCTTTCCTTTCTTCTTCTCACTTTGATCTTCTTTCGTTGTAGGAAAAACTTCTTTTCTGGTAAATTCTTCTTGCTCTTGAGTCCTAGCATCGATTAAATAAACGTAGTCTTCTTGTGAGGCACACATTCCTTGATAACCGAGTTAAAAATAAGTTGTTCTATGGCTAAAACTGAGATGTCATATCCATCTTCATCACAATGGGGGTCCACTGCTCTTCGTTGATAGCTACTTCCATCATGGCTAGAATCTTTGCCATCCATTCTTCATCAAGAGACACCATAGGTGCATAGGCTTGGTCTTGACTAGAGGCTAATCTTTTCTCTTCTTCCACTACAACATTTTCTCTTCTTTTTAGCGTGTCTTTTCTCTTCTTCCACTACTACATTTTCTCTTCTTTTCTAGTTTACATTCTTCTTGCTCTTGAGTCCTAGCATCGATTAAATAAACGTAGTCTTCTTGTGAGGCACACATTCCTTGATAACCGAGTTAAAAATAAGTTGTTCTATGGTTAAAACTGAGATGTCATATCCATCTTCATCACAATGGGGGTCCACTGCTCTTCGTTGATAGCTACTTCCATCATGGCTAGAATCTTTGCCATCCATTCTTCATCAAGAGACACCATAGGTGCATAGGCTTGGTCTTGACTAGAGGCTAATCTTTTCTCTTCTTCCACTACAACATTTTCTCTTCTTTTTAGTGCGTACACTCTTAGAGGTTAACCTTTTCTCTTCTTTTTAGCACCTACGCTCCTAGAGGTTAGCCTTTTCTCTATGTGGTTGGTATGGATGGGGGATTTTGATGAGATGAGGGTGGTCATGTTTGTGAGAGTGTGTTTGGGATGCAATCTCTATCAGTTTTGCTTTTGTTTCCTTGAGGCTTTCTTCTAATTTGCTCATCTTTCTCGCCCATTGTCTCTTCATCCTTTCATGACTATGTCACCAAGCTCTAGTTTTCTTTCTAGCTACGCTCTCAAACTCATTGAACTCTGATTTGTTCTCTTGATCTATACATTTTGCCTATTGTAGGGCTTGGGCACTAATTACTACCTGCATAGGGGTTGTAGTGGTCACACTTCCACTAGAATCAAGAATCAAGAAAATAACATTAATTGGCGTAATCTTTTGAAAATTGGCCGGATTTCTGGATGAGTCTCTTAAGAGATGGCCCTTTCCAGAATCACGACAAAAGCCTTGAATGAATACTAGTTGGGGTTGCCCTGGTGGAGAAAGTTAACAATAAAAAATGAAATGATCTCCTTGGCATTTGTAACATGGTGCTCTAGGTGCTCGGGGTCATATGCCTTGGTTGGGGCTTAGGGTAAAGATTTGCACACATCACATTGGAGTATTTAGGCTCACAACTTGGTTCAACAGGTGTTTCATAGGGATATACCTCATTATGTTCATGTGAATCCATGTAGTAAAATGGTGGAATATCTGCATGGGTCAAGTCAAAGCTCTAAGTATTAAGATCACTTTTTGAATCAGTGGGGATGTGGGCACTAAGGCTCTATTCAAGTTATCGTATGCCACAACATATTTGACTGGAGTAACATTGGCAAGGGTTGGAGGCTATTGACCTAACACGTGTTGTGTTCTCTGCTGAGATTAATATCGAGGTTGATAAGGATGCTGAGGAATAAATTATGGTTGCTATTGATATTGGTTTAGGTACCTTCTTGGCTATTAACATGGCTGTTGGTAATTTTTCCTAACCACTTGTTTGTTTTATGTGCAACCTTGTGCAGTGTGATTGATGTATCTTCTCTCTATCATGCAACAATGGTTGTTTGGGTTCCCATACTTCCAAGTCATGATGGGGCAGACATCTAGCATGTGATCTCCTTTGCAATTATAACATCACCTCATTGAGACCATTCTAGGGGTATGTTTGCTTGAGACTCCTAACTTTTGAGCTACTTTTTCTGCAAATTCATCAATGGATGTGGAAGGTTTCAATGTGAAACTAATAGAACTCTCTGAATCCTTGTAGATTAATGAAAGTTCTAACTCGTCTGCCAAGTTATCCTTGATATTGATACACATTCATACACATTATTCTATGGTCCTAAGTTCCGTCAAGTACAGATAAGAGCGTAACTTTGCACTCAACAAGTCATCCAAAAACAATGCCACTTGTTTGGCTGGTGTGGATAATTCTAGAATTGGGCATCTCTCCACGTATTGTCTAAACCTATGACATGCTACTGTGACTCTCTCTTGAGGCGTTTGCTTGAAGCTATGGATCAAAGATGAAGTGTTGTTCCTGATACCACTCTTAGATAATTCCGTGATAAATGCTTCTAGCAATTGATTGATGTCCCTAAACTGACCTTGATGTAGTAGTTGGAGCTAGATCAAGTCCATGTTCTGCAAGGTTAAACCAAAGGCATTATATTGAGTGAATAAGTCATCAAACTATTCGGATTTCAACACATTTGAATTATGCCATATGATCATAAGGGTCTCAAGTGCCATCAAAGTAATTTTTCATTGACTTTGGCAATTGAGTGGGTCTCAATATCCTAGGGAGTTCTCTCAGTCTAGGCAAAGGAAACTCATCCATGCTTCTCTGGTGCCTTGAACCTCTCTCTCTCTCTGTCTCTCTTTCCATTCTATTGGTCTCTAACTCTGATCTTTCTCTTCTAGAGGGGTTAGCAAAGCTTACTTCGGGCATATCCCTGGTGTTCTCTTTGAGAGTCCCTGGAACATGGGAAGATCCTACTCCTTGCTGACTATGGGAACCATGCTATCTCAAAAGAGGGAACAATTCGCTTTTCTAGGTGTATGCATGACTTCCATGTTCCATAACCATGAACAGCCTCTAAGAAGAGTTTTCTAAATATATCAGCTTCCCACGAGTGTCTAGGTCCTTGAATTCATAGCTTTATGCTCTTATTATCTTGAGCAATCCACTTTGATGCATTCTTCATGAATGTATTCCAAGATTGACTTGAAAGAACATGTCATTCATTCCCAAGTTTGACCTTGAGTTGTGAGGAGGTGGTTCTATTGATTGCATGGATTTACTTCTTTAGACCTTCAAAACCTAAGTTGTGCTTAATTTTCCAAAATAGATCATGCTCACATACACCTCCTTGATGCTTTCACAAATGATGGGCAATGTTTCAATCTTTTAGAGGCCCAATGGAATGGACCCAAGAGCTTTGTCACACTTTACCTTAACCAATGAGGATCCCAATGCTAATTATCTCACTCAAAATGCCCACTCATACTCAGAGAATCAATGCCGCAAAGATAAGCAATGTGAGTGTCTATCTTGCGTATGTAGACAATGACCACACTTCACTTAATGAACAATTGTTCTCTGATTATGGAAAGAATGGATCTAAGGGCTGAGTCAACTTTAGAAAATAATATTTTCAATCGAACAAGCCATGAAACATAAGGAATGGATAAGATTTTAAGTAGTAACTCTAGATAAAACTCAACACTAACTAACTAGATGACCACCAAAATGACCATAGAGATATGGCTACCTAGAGTTCTCTTGGAAGTAAGCAAGGGACTTGCTTGAGAAGGCCGCTTGCTTGCTTCCCTTATTCCAAGTCTATTGAACTCAAACACATTTAGGGAGTACATTATTCAAGTGATCTTTGATTTTATACAAAAGGAAAAGATTCCCTATAAGTTAACATCACTTTTTCTAGTTTCTATGCTTCATCATACCTAAGTTTGATTGGCAAAATCGATTGAGATAATTGAGGGGGATTCAAATGAGATTTGGGTGGTTGAAACTCATATTCTATTTTGCTTCATGAGGTTCCACTTGGCACCAATGATTAATTAACTTGAGATCCTAAGGTTGGAGCTTGATTTCCAACACTTCCTCTTAAGCTTCAACCTTTATCCTGGCTCCACCATTGCAATGCTTTTCTTGAACCTTGATAACTTAGTGATGTCCAAAGCTTTGGTGAGCATGTCAACACATTGATCTTTTGTACTTATATGTTGAATCTGCACTTGCTTTGCAAACACATTCTCTTTGATGTAGTGGTAGTGTAGCTCTATGTGTTTGCTACTAGCATCAAACATATTATTGGTGGATAGGTCCACAATACTCATAGTTTCAAAATAAATGGGAAATCTTTGGGCTTGCATATTCAAATTGCACATCAATTGCATGATCCACATAAGCTCACATATCACTTGGTCCAATGCTTTGTATTTAGCTTAAGATGATGATAAAGAAATTGTTGGTTTCTTTTTGGAAAGCCAAGAGAGAGGGAGCTTCTTTCCAATCGAGAGTGCATATCCACTTGTACTCCTATCTTCTTTGGATCCAACCCAATCAACATCATTGTATCTTTTTTGCTTGCAAATCATCTTCAAAAAGATATAGTAAGCCATCATATATTATACTCTTAAGGTACATAAGCACTCTCTGTGCTTCTTGTAAATGAGGAACTCTTGGAGTCTACAAAGATTGAGAAAGTACCTTGCTTGCATAGGTTAGATCAGGTCTTGTAATTTTTGCATAAATCAATGAGCCATCTATACAAAGTCACACCCTTTGATTCATTACATTCCATAGATGTCAATTTGAGATTCCTTTCCATTGTATTGCCCAATGGTTTGCAACTAGTAAGTCCATACTTTTCTAGTACATCTAGAATATACTCTCTTTGCATAAGCCATATACCATTGCTCTTATATACAACTTCAATTCCAAGGAAATAGCTTAGATATCCCAAACCAAAGATCTTGAACTATGTCCCAAGCTTTCGTTTGATGTCTTCAATGCCTTCTTCAAGGTCAATTATAATCATTAAATCATTAATATATAGAGTCAATTAAACAAATGTATCACCATTCCTTTTGATATGACAGGATGTGAAGTAGTAATTCTAGGCACAACTCAATGTTAATTAGCTAGATGATTACCAAAATGACCATAATGATATGGCTACCTAAACCTCTCTTGGAAGAAAGTAATGGGCTTGCTTAACCAGGGGGCTTGCTTGTTGCTATTCCAAGTATGGTTAGCTCAAACACTTGCAAGGAGTACAATATTCAAAGCGATCTTTGACTATATAAGTGGAAACATTTACCTATAACTTTAGATCACTTTTCCTAGTTTCTTGGATTCATGAAACTTAATTAATATTGATGAGATTGATTATGATAATTGAGGGGGATTCAAATGAGATTTGGGTGGTTGAAACTTGTACATTTTCCTTTGCTTTACGAGGATCTAATTGGCACAAATGTTTGATCAACTCAAGTTCCTAATATTGAAGCTTAATCTATGGCATCAAAGTTAGTTGGTTTTAGAGTAGATTCCATAACATCAAGATCATCAAGAATACCTACTAAGATATGAAAAATTACAATACACTATCAAACAAAATGGAATCCATAAGGAAATGTATGTTGGAGTTTGAGGTCTTTGGAAGCACACGAACATCACAAGGAAGAAGTAGAAGCTTGGAGCACAACACAATATATAATGTATTACCAAGTGAATGTACAAAGATAAGTGAACCGTTAGGGTTCTAGGCCCATATACAAGCCGAGGGAAAAAACCTCTTAAAGAGGAAAAAAAAGTGCCTCTTACATTGTAAATTGTTCACACACATCACGACTGAAATATATCAACAGATTGCCCCTGGGAATGATGTTGTAAACAAGGAATCAGCACTCATGTGTAAGGAAGTGCCAAGCTATGTGGTAAGAGATCAATTCACAAAAGAAGTGAGCCCAAAGCTTTGTGAAAAGCTTCAAATTTCTCCCTAAACAGATCCTTTGTGAAAAGGTGTGCAACATTATCTTGTGTGGTCACATAAGCTGAACTGATCTCTCTAGCACAGAACCTCTCCATGACATAATGATAGTGCACCTCAATGTGCTTTGTGCGAGCATGGGACATAGGGTTCCTCACAATTTCCAATATGATCTAAATGTCAGTGAAGCTGGTGGTGGCAGAAGAATGAACAACACCAAAATCATCCAAAAGGTGTATGAGCTGGACACACTCAACGGTGGCCATCAAAGCTTCCCTATACTTAGCCTCACACTTTTAATCTTGACCCTTAATCAAAAGGTAGTGATGGCATTGTGGATTGAGAAATGATCCTCTGTTTTTTGTATGATGGAGTATTCCTTTATATATTCTCTAGAGTCCTATTTTTTGTATCCTCAACAAGAATGAAACACTATGTTCCACGTTATAGTCAAAGAACTTGGGAAGGAACTAAAAGAGAAGGCAAGTCAACTCATCTAGTAGTGCAAATGACCTCTTCAATAGGAAGTGGCTAGCCACCCAAAATTGGTGAAGAATTCAATGCATCTAAACATACATTTGAGGCTTATCTGTGTGAACTAGGTTGTGAGCTTTAGTAATAATATGTTGATGAATCCATAAAAGTAAGATCATTTTGGTAACCAACTTGTAGTTAGACACAATATTCACACGTTATTCTTAGGTGATGATGATGCGATTGTTTTTCAAAAAAGGCATGAGTACCAAAAGTGGAAGCAGAGAAGTTAAACACGTAGCAAGAATTAGGTGAGATCTTGATGAAGGTTATGGAATGCCTAGTATACATTTTGTGTGAAAACACTTGTTGCACATAGAGGATCAAATTAATACCCAAGGTTAAGTACAAGAAGAGGAAAACCAATAGTTTCTAGGGTTCCCCTTCCCAAAAAAGTAAGTTTATCAAAACTTCTTAAATTGGTAGTTCTCTATGAAGAACTAGGGGAAAGGGAAGTGGTCCCCTCTTCTTTATATCCACATGCCGATGCCAATAAGCTGCAACCAATAGTGTGTTGAATACTGAATACCAAATATGGTATTATTCAACCACTCAACATCGAGTCTATACTAGGAAAATTTACAACCTGAAGGGCACTAGAACAAGGATTTTCTAAAGTCACCTATTTATTCGAAGAAGTGTGTAGAGATTGGGTCACCGAAGAGATATTGTATCCCACTAAAGTTCAACTTTACTGAATTCCATCCTTCAAATTTTGAATGAGATTTGCACAATAGTGCCAACGGAAGTGAATTTTCTCCTCATTTTTTCAAATTAGCTAAGTTGAAATCATATTTGGAAAATTTCCTTGTTCAGACATCCATATGTTTGATTTTATGGTTCATCGCAATGAAAACACATACCATTCTTTTTTCTCCCTCAATTAAATCAAGGTCTTGCTGCCAATGAATAGGTTGATGCCTCCTTTGAGTTTCCACCTAAGTAGGATTCTTACCTTGGTTATTAAAAGATGGTCCTCTTTGAATAGTTCATGTTTGTTGTAGCAGCTCTTTATAGTTTATGTCCCATCACAATAATTCTAGTTCTACTTACCTTATGCATATTAAAATTCTTCATCTTCTTGAAATTTTTGGTAGATCCCTTCACTTGATAACAAATTTCCTCATGAAGGCCTTAGATAAACTTGCTTTTTAGTGTATCCTTGGTAACCTCCAATAATTATTTGTCAAGATATAGAAACTTCTCTTTATATCATCCATAGACAAGTTATGTTTATCAAAATCATTTTGTCTAAAATTATAGAACTCCATCTTCTTCTCCATATGGTAGTGTGGAGAATAGTAACGCTTATCTGTTTTCTCCCTAAAAGCCTTCCATAGAACAAAACCAAAATGCCTCTAAGTGTACATATAGGACTTCAACCATAGCTTTGTGATGCCACATAGTGCCTTCGGCTCCTCATTGAACTATCGAAGACCAAAGAAATCCTTTAGCTCCTTCATCCATGCCTCAAGATCTTTGCCACTCTCATCCTCACCATCAAAATCGTTCAATTTTGCCTTCTTGAAGACTTGGTCAAAGGAAAACTCACTATCCACCATATCTTCATGATTGCATTTCTCTCTTGCTCTAGGTACACTAGATATTCTCACACCTTCATCAATTTCATCATTCAGCTCCACATAAGAATTTGTGGTGCTATTTGGTTGCTCTCCACCTTGTTTTTTGTGCAATTCTCTAAGAAGCTTCTGAATAAGATCCTCCCACTCATGAATTTTTTTTGTCAAAGCTTCCAAAGTTGTAAAGGATCAATAGTGCTCTAATACCACTTGTAGCATTTCCACTATCAGAAGCTCCCAATCACTCAAGAACATTAGAAGATAGGGGAAACTTGCACAAGATAAGAGCATATATGTTGCAACAGAGTAGAAAATATGTGAGGAAGGAATAAATATAATCTTGTATTATAGATTTACATAAGATACAATAGCTCATGCAAAATAGCTTCATGACAAAGACGTGACCTCTCGACTACCCATGAGTTATCTCAATCTCATTGATACTCGCACCCTCAATCACATTCTCATTCACAATCTCAATCTTAATCACAATCATGAGGAAAACCTTTGATTTGCAGCCTTCTCGTGCATGACACAGTGATCTCCCCAAAATAGAGTTGATCATCCCTCATGAAGGGAGGAAGTGTGCAATCCACTAAATTTATAAAAATTCTTTTCTCCTAGTGTTGCATGCCAAACTTTTGTAAAAAGCATTTGTTTTATTGGTCAGCTTACTCTATTTAGCGGCACCTATCAAAATTAGAAGAAAATAAAAGAGAAAGATATATCCATCAATAACCAAAATATGCATGAGAACATGAATGCATCAAAATCACATATTTGAATAATAATAGAAAAGCCCTTTTTTCTTTTTCTTTTTATTTTAAGTGTTGGAAAAATGGGCACTTTTATGGGCCCTATAACTCAAAAGAAATATTGAATTACAAAATGCTTGCAAAAGCATAAAGTGTGAGTTGTTTAGTATGCACAATAATGTTAGAGATGTCCTAGGTCCAAATCTACCTCCAAATATCCATTTTCAACCTTGAAAGTTTAGAAAATATTGAGAGATAATAAAAACAAGACATTATTTTAGAGAGGACTAAATTTAGAGCCTCAAACGAGATACCTAAGCCATGATTCATAAATTTTTCTAAGAGACACTTTGTTCTACTATGTGTATTCTAGCTTTCTCTCATATAGCATTGTTCCCAATTCCCTCATCTTCATGTTCACTTTTTAACTAAAAACATGATGTAATAAAGTTTAAAGAGATAATATAAAACTTTTCATCCCTAAATTTTTTCTATATGCATGAAATGACTAATAACTCATTCTAAACATTATCCACACAATGTAAAACACAAAGTCCAAAATGAATTATTTAACTATCAAAAGGCTTACAATTCTTCCCCCCTTTTAAGAACTATATCCTCAAACTTAGAAAGAAGGATAATGAAAATCGTTTAAGTTCACCCATGTCCAATCTTCAATTGGGCATGTGTGCCATTTTACCAAAATCTCTACTACAGATTGGTTTCCAAGTAAAATTTCACTCCTGTCTAATATTGCTTTAGGTCCAAGCTCAAAAGATCCATCATCTTTTATCTTATAGTTGTCCTGCAAAACATGAGCAACATTAGCTACATGTCTTTTAAGTAAGCTAATGTCAAATATTGGATGCAGATTTAAATGTTTAGGCAATTCCAACAAATAAGCAAGAGATCTAAACTTTTTCAAAACTTTAAAAGGACTATGTATCATGGAAGAAATTCTTTGATCCTTCCCTAACAACAAATTAGATAAGTGAGGACTGAATTTAAGAAATACCATATCATCTTTTTGAAATTCAAGTGGTCTTTTCTTCAAATGATAGAGTTTCTTCTATTTTTTTGAGTTTCTTTTATGTGTTTCATAACTTTTCCAAGTTTTTCCTCCATCTTCTCAAGCATTTCTTTGTATACTGCAGGGCAAGATGCAAAAAACCATCATAGCTCATGGAGCCTTGATGGCTCAGCTTGACATGCTTCTCACCCTCAAATAACCTCTATGTGTAGAAAAGGTCGCATCATGACAATCATGTAATATTTGAAATTTCAATGGAGATTCAGAAGATATATGTAATCAAGTGTTGCAATATAAAGATCCATTCTGCAAATGAGATTTTGCTTGATACATCCATCCCTTGTTTGCATGTAGAAAAATCAAAATGGGTACATAAAAAGAATCATGTTTCAATTATTCTTGAGTTTAATTAAGAAAATAAGAGTCTATTAAAGAAAAAGGATTACATAAAGATTTCTGACCCAATGCATCAACAACCTTATTTTCCTTAGAAGACAAATACTTAATGTCAAAATCATACTCACTTAATAGTTCAATATAGCAGTTTTTCTTATTGTTAAGCAATGGTTGTGTGAAAATGTATTTTAGATTCTGATTATCTACTTTCAATTCAAACTTAACCCCTAATAGTAGATGTCTCCAATGCATAAGTGCATGTATAATGTCTAGCATTTCTAGATCATCAGTAGGATAATTAAATTTATGTCTCCTTAATTTTTTGCATTCATACGTGACCACCCTACTATCATGTGAATCACATGTACCACAAGAGGTTTTCCCATTTTTCCTATATTTAAAATATATTTTTTAATGACTTTTTGTTTGAGTGAATCAAATGATTTTTGGTAGACATCAATCCACACAAATCATGCATTCTTTTTAGTTAACTTTGTAAGGGGATTAGCTATCTTAGAGAAATCTTTCATATGTGCTCTTTCATATTCCATCCCTTATAGGTTTAGG
Source organism: Ceratopteris richardii (assembly GCA_020310875.1). Lineage (NCBI taxonomy): Eukaryota > Viridiplantae > Streptophyta > Polypodiopsida > Polypodiales > Pteridaceae > Ceratopteris > Ceratopteris richardii. The sequence continues at coordinate 153,784,139 of CM035426.1, read as the reverse complement.
AATTGGAAAAACAACTATGGTTTTCACATTAACTTGATCTATATGAATTCCCTCTTTAGATATGAATCTTCCTAGATACATAAGTTTGTCCTTGGCAAAGAAACACTTAATCCTGTTTCCATACAACTTTTTTTCTCTAATTGTTTGCAAATTTTTCTTGAGATCTGCAACATGCTCACCATCATGTTTAGAGTATACAAATATAAAATCAAGAAACATTCATGAAAAATATATTTCATCAAGCACATGAATGTGGCAGGAGCATTTTGTTAATCCAAAATGTAAAGCTATAAACTCATAGCATTCATAATGTGTTCAAAAAGTTATCTTGAGTATGTCATATAGTTTGATCTAAATTTGGTGATATCTAGATCTCACGTCAATTTTGGTGAATATAGTCACTCCATTTAATTGACCTAATAGCTCATCTATATGAGGAAGTGGATACTTATCTTTAATAGTTCTTTTATTTTATGCCCTATAGTCAATGCATAATCTATAAGATCCATCTTTCTTCTCATAAGATAAAATAGGTGTCCCCCAAGGTGAAACACTCCGTCTTATTAACCCTTTCTTCAAAAGATCATCTAATTGAATCCTAAGCTACTTTATTTCATCTATGTTAAATCTACTAGGTGCTCTCGAATATCATTCGCTCCCAAGATACAGGTCAATTGCATGCTCAATCTTCCTATATGGAGGTATACTAGGTAGGTCTTCAAGAAATATATTTGCATATTCTTTCAAGAGATCCTTTACATAATACAAAAGCCTTTTTCATTATTTTTCCCATGTAGATTATTCATATACACTACAAATGTTTTGCAGCCATCACATATACCTATAATTATGTGCATGGAAAAAAATGAGAATATACTTAGGATTATGCTCATCACCTAGGATTTGTGTAGATTCACCATCTTTCCTTAGAGTGATTGTCCTTTATTCACAATAAATTGTTGCAAAATTTTGAACAAATCAATCCATGCCTATAATTGCATCACAATGTTTCATTTCACTCATATGAAGACTCCTAGAAAATTTCCTATGAAAAAAATTAAATGCAAGGTTTTCAATGATTCCTTTCGTATAGTGTAGTCATTCATTGGCCATGTTCCACATGTCTTGATATTTGTGTATTTAAAGGTATCACTAAAATTTGAACCAATTGAAGATATAGAAAACAATGCATACTAACTTAACCAATCAAAAATTTAACTTTGTGGTGACTACTTATTTCCCAAGGGATTCTATAATAAAAAATATAATTATAGAAGCCCTTGGGAATGAACTATCACCATGCAATGTAACATAGAATTAGGGCACTTATCTCAATTATCTGCTTTGTCAATCATTGTTCCTTCCTCAATGATGTTTATGATATTTTCTTGCGCAAGTGAAAAAATTTCCTCATTCTAGAATTCATATGTTCAATGTCCTTATTCATCACAACAAAAAAACAAAATAAATCTTTTTGCTCACTCTTTTAATATTTCATGTTTGTTGTAGGAGGCCTCTGTGGCTTATGTCCTGTTAGGGTGGATCTATTTCTACTCACGTTGTGCATATTGAACTTATCCACCTTAATGAAATTTTTGGCCATCACAAAAACATCTAGGAAATGAAAACATCCAGATCCCTTCACCTAAAAATGGAGTTCCTCATGACAATGTTCGACAAACTTTCTCTTGAGAGCATCCCCGCTAACCTCCAATGCATATTTGTAACGATGTAGAAAACTCTGTTTATACTCATCAACATACAAGCTAGGTTTATCACCCACGTGTTGTCAAAGATTATAGAAATCCTACTTCTCCATGTGGTAGAGAAGAGAACAATAATGCTTTTCTACTCGCCCACTAAATTTCTCCCATAGGAGTGGATGAGAATGCATTCAAGTCTATAGATACAAATTTTGCCATAACTTTGTGATGCCACACATGTGTAGCTCTGCCTTGGATGGCACAACTCCTTTACTTTGTTTCTTCTTTGGGAGTCTACACATTTCTTTAGTCGGTTTCTCTATCCTTCTTGTCCACCCATCCTTAAACTACATCTTAAGGTTCTTCCTCTTCATATCTCTTTGTATCCAAGTAGGTCTTTTTTCATGTGGGATTTACCTTTATTGGCTTCAATATCAAGTTGAAAGAGCCCTCTATAGAGATTCTCCCTTATAAAACTTTAGAAATTTTGGATTTGCTTTTGATCTTTTTGAAAAATGGTGTGGGTCTGATTGATAGCCTTAGTTCAAATCCTAGAAGGAGAGGATTGACCATTGAAGGCATGAATCTAGGCAAGAGGGATCTCATCTTGAAATGAGATGAGGGAAAAGACCATGGAATTCTCATGAAATCAAGGAGCTTTCATATTCTTAATGCAAAGAAATAACTATTAGGACTACCACTTGCTAGAGAGATGACTCTCTTGCCAACATTATGCCTCTATATATAGCTCTCTCCAAGGTACTTCCTACTATGGCAAGTGAATACTAATAATCCAAGTGTTAGCCATGTAACTATATGTGCACCAAGTATCCTAGTTAACTGAAGTTAACTCAAGGGGATGTTTCTAGAAGCTTCTAGAGCTCTTTAGGCAAAACTCTCTCCTCATGCTTCACAAGGGGTTGAACCAAAGACCTCTTCTTTATCACCCATATGACTTAACCACTAGGTCAAGAACATTTCTTTGTCCAGAGAGCGCACCTTTGCTTAAGTCTACTCTTGAGACTTCTAACCTACATTTGAATGAACAAATGATGTTCGATCCTAGATCTATTTGAACCTCTCGGATCCTCATTTCAATAAATTACTATAATATTCTTCCCCCCTTAGAAAACATTTTCTTCCTCGAAAATGGAGCTATATAATTACTATGGGCATCCCCCCAACCTCTATTTTAATTTAGAAGAACATCTTTCATCTTTGTGGTGGGATCCCTACAAAAATGATTCAGAACACCACCTAACTTTGCACTTTGATAAATGTTGGTGCAATTAAACCCAAGCCCACATACTTGGTTAACTAGCCTATGCTTAATTTATTGGGATGACTTTTGAAAGGCTTCATATGATCAACCCCTTGTAAAAGTACCTCACATTTATCCTTGTAAAACTGGATTATACCCATGAGGAGTTAGGAAGCTCAAAATCACGTATCATTTGGTTGTTGAACAATGAGAGAATCTATCCTATATGTTAGCATTCACCTTTTAGGTAGAAGTTTGAATTTGAATTTAAATTTTGGCTCCAAGTTCAACTATAAGAAGAGGATCTGAAAGACCCGCTTGTATCTCGAGCTTGAGAGATCATTTTAGAGTACAACCATTGTGAAGTGAGAGCTCACCTCATAGCTCATTCACCTCTCATACATTGAGCAATGTTTGATTGTCATTGACATTGTATTTGTAGATTTTTTAATACATATATGATCATTACATTCTCATCTCACTTCTCTATCATAACTCCATCAGAACAGTGATATTGTGAGAGCTTGCTCTCTATGGGTAGTTGATCATTTGCAATTATTTAATCATGATAGAATCACCATACTATCTATTATAACCCTACAAAGTTTCATGAGCATTGCTTCTCAGGATCGTCAGATATAATATTATTTTTTCTCACTAGTCTGATAACTATAGCAGCCCGTGAATCTCAGGATAGAGCTATGAATTGCTAAACATATTTCTCTAACTGTAGTCCATCATTTTTTATGAAATCACTCATGATTGTTAGATTACTAAGTTATTTAGAGATCCACAAAAGGAATTTAGACAATTGCTACTATGCTTAGAGAATTGTTCAAAACATTGAACAGGTGTGTGAACTAAAATAACAAGTTTTTAATCTTGGATTATCTTCCAAACTATCTGTTTTGATCCTTCCATTCATAGATCATCTTCCAAGCTACATATATGATTATTTGTGTTCATTAGAGAGCTAAATAGGCCCACTACACTCTCTAGCCATCATTCTCAGTAGGTGTGAAGCAGGATTTAGCTACACCACTTCATCTCTTGTGACTATCCACCATCTCCAACAGTGGTATCAGAGCAACAACAATGAAGATGGGAGATGGATTTCCATCCTTCATTGACAAATTGGACAGGAACAACTACTCAGCATGGTCAGTAAGGATGCAAGCCTACCTTCAAGGGAGAAGTCTATATGGATACATCTTAGGAGATGAAGAGATGCCAATCCTCAGGAACAAGCAACAACCTACAAGGGAAGAGCAAGAAAGGCTGACCACATGGTGTGCAAAGGATTCTCTTTCCAGGTCATATCTACAAAACTCAATCTCTGATTTCATGTTGCCGCATGTTAGGAATTGCAAGACCTCCCAAGAGACTTGGGAAGTACTCTCATCATATTTCTCCTCAAACACAAGAGCTAGGAAGAATCAGTTGTGGATGCAATTTACAACCCTAAAGAAACAACCAAAGCAAGGAGTGGTTGATTATGCAACCAAGATGAAAGATGTGGCTGATCAACTTGCAAGCATTGGAGAGGAGATAGAAGAAGAACACATTGGGAGGCACATCATTAATGGAATCAAGGCTGATGATAAGTGGGAGTCATTCACCACAACAATGGACATCTACATGGATATGCAAGTACCTGATATCAACACCTTGATGGGGCAACTCTTCACTCATGAGACAAAGCTCAATAAAAATAGTGACAATTCAAGAGGTAACCAATCTTCTACCCTTTATACAGATAGGAATAAAGCTAAGGATAAAGGTAAAGGCAAGAAGCATGAAGAAGAGGCTAGTACCTCTCAAGCTAGTTATGCAGGAAGAGGAAGAGGTGCTAGAGGAAGGGGCAGAGGAGGAAAGCAAGGTAGGTGGAGACCCTAAAAAACATATGTGGTCTTAACAACCACACTACAAAAGAATGCTTCAAAAATACAAGGAACCAAAGGGAAGAGGATACCATAGAGGCAACTATGGACAATAAAGAGGCAGATACAACTATGGTGGAGGCAACTACAACCATAACTATAATCAAGGCTACAAAAACAAAAACTCTCAAGGAGTCTTTAGAGGAAGAAGGGGCTATAACAACTATACTGAAGATCAAGAAGACTCTCTACTCATTATGAACATGACATCCAAGCAAGGGTAAAGATGATGAGCATCTTTTCTACATTGACTCAGGTTGTTCCAATCATGTGGTTGGAAATGTAGCTCTATTATCTGATCTTGAAGAACCCAAAGGGAAGCATGAAGTACAAACAGGTGATGACACTAAAAACTCAGTCAAGCAAATTGGAAATGTCAAAACATCTGATGGTAGTATGAACCTTTTGAGTAAAATTTTGTATGACATGTGCCAACTATAACCAAAAACCTCATTAATGTTGGGTAAATTGTTGAGAAAGGTTTACAAGTCAGATTCACTAAGCATGGAGCATATGTGGAAGACCCTCACCAAGGCTTCAAAAGAATTGCCAAAGGTGAGAAGTCATGTAGATTATTCACATTTGAAATCGAAGACATAAGGAACATAGCACTATTCAGTTATAGAGATCAAACCTTATCTAAGTTAGAAATATGGCACAAAACATTAGGACACATAAGAGAAAGAAATCTGAAGCAAATGTGCAGGGATCAAAGTGTGCTTGGCATTTCCAATATGACCAAGCAACATATGAAATACAAATGTGGAGCATGCCAATTTGGCAAAGCTGACAGACAAGAATTCAACAGGAAAGCATACATCCATGAAGACTATTTGGAGCTTGTACACACTGATGTGTGGGGCCCTAGCAAAGCTCCATCCATCTTAGGTTCAAGGTACTATGTATCATTTATGATGATTACAATAGATGTACAATTCTTTATTTCATGAAGCATAAGGATGAGGTATTTACATGTTTCAAGAAGTACTTGGCTCTAGTTGAAAATCAAATAGGAAGGAGCTTGAAGAGGATCAGATATGATGGAGGTGGTGAGTACTTTTCAAATGAGTTTTATTCATTTCTACAAGGCACAGGCATAAAGAGGGAAGTAACAACCAGATACACTCTTGAATTGAATGGAGTGGTAGAGAGAAGGAATAGATTAATTGTTGAAGCTTCTAAGTCTATGCTAAATGAGAAGAAGTTACCTAATTATCTATGGGCAGAGGTTGTTTCCACATCCACCTACTTAGTCAATAGGCTTCCATCCAAATCATTGGATGGTATGAAACCATATGAAGCATGGAATGGTAGGAGACCCTCATTGGACCATTGCAAAATATTTGGGTGCATTGCTTATGCACACATCCCCTCAAAAATTAGAGGAAAGCTTGAACCTAAGGTTGAGAAATGTATATTTATTGGGTATGATTTTAATAAAAAAGGATATAGACTATACAATCCCACTAACAAAGCATTTATGGTTAGTAGGGATGTGATATTTGATGAGAATAATTCATGATTTGAAGATGATTGCATGAAAGTCAAGTTACCATATAATTTGGAAAATGATTTTCCAACCCTCAAACAAGAAGATCAACCATTGGCAGAAGATATCAACTCAAAAGATGAAAAGCAGATTGACTTCAAGGCTTGGAAGTCAAGAGGCAAGGTCAAACTCAAACAACTAGAAGATATACCAAAGTCTTCAAATCAAGCATTAAGGAGTTCACAAAGAGAAAGTAAGAAGCCCATAAGGTATGGATATGATACATCCTTAGTCACAAAAAATTCTATGTATATCACTAAAGACTCTATGGCAAAAGAGCCTTCTTCATTTGAAGAGGCCAAAAAAAGGAAAGAATGGAGAGAATCTATGCATAAAGAAGTGGAATTTATATCAATTAGATGTCAAGAATGCATTCTTAAATGGATGGATATTAGAGGAGGTGTATATGGCACAACCACCAGGTTTTGAAGATGAAGATAAAACATGTTATGTATGCAAGCTTAGGAAGGCACTCTATGGTCTCAAGCAAGCCCCAAGAGCTTGGAACCATAGGTTAGTAACTTATTTGTAGGATCAAGGGTTTGTGGCAAGCAAGAAAAATTCTTCTTTTTTTGTGAAGAAGAACAAATCAGAAGTCATCTACTTATGTGTCTATGTAGATGACATCATTATTACAAGGAATGATGCTAATGGCATCAAGCATGTCAAGGCTAAACTAATGAAGGAATTCAAAATGAGTGATCTTGGTTTATTAACCTACTTTCCTGGCTTAGAACTTGTGTATATAGATTTGGGTATATTTATCACTCAAAGGAAGTACATACATGATATGTTTATAAAGTTTAAGATGGAGAACACTAAAATTGCACTCCTATGGAACTCAACCATAAATTGAGTTCACATGAAGGGTAAATACTTGATGATGTTACAGATTCTCAACAACTAGTGGGAAGTCTCAATTATGCTACTCTAACAAGATTAGACATTGCATATGGAGTGAGTACATTGAGTCAGTTTATGCATGCACCAAGGAAGCCTCATATGGAAGCTGCAAAGGGAGTGCTTAAGTATCTAAAGGGTACAATGAATCAAGGATTGTTCTATCCCTTCACTTCTGACATAGATATAAAGATGTATTCTAGTGCAGATTGGGCTAGCTCCAAGGATGATAGGAGGAGCACTTTAGGTTATCTATTATTTGCAGGTTCAAAGCTTATGTCTTGGTCATCCAAGAAACAACCAACTGTGGCCTTATCTTCCATAGAAGCAGAATATAGAGGTTTGGCAAATGCAACTCAAGAAGCTATGTGGCTTAAGCAACTATATGCAGATTTGGAGATACATTCCTACACTCCAACAATCTTTGGAGACAATACTAGATCACTTCATTTGCTTGTTAATCTTGTATATCATGCAAGGACTAAGCACATTGAAGTGCACTATCATTATGTAAGGGAGGAATTCTTAGCAAGGATATTCAATGACCTTATGTTTCAACTCATTTACAATCTGCAAATATACTCACAAAGTCATTGGATGGAACAAAGATAAACAGGTTCAAATTGGTGATTGGTTTGCAGGAAATCAAGGAACAATGAAGACCAAGCATGTTAGGCTTGAGGGCATACTTGGTTAACTAGTCTATGCTTAATTTATTGGGAGAACTGTTAGTCGGCCGCCGGAGTGGGACAGATGTAACGGAAATTTTGTAAAACACGCGCGAAAAGCAGTTACGCACATAGTTGTAAATCTTTATAAAGCAATGAAAAGAAGTGCTCCAGTGTGTGGAGAGCGCGGGGAGTTTCTGGCTTAATTCTTGTGTTATCACCAGACTGTTTGTCTGGTTGTCTGTCTGAATGTGGCGTCAATGTGTGTTGTTTAGCTCCTGAGTACCCTGGGTCGTTGTACGTAGTTGCGTTGTTCTTCTTGATTGAATTTGCGCAGTGAACATTAAGTGTTACTGTAGTGTGTCTTATCTAGCTCTACGTACTTTGTGGTATTCGATGTTATTATTTTTCAATCATGGTTAAGTGGTGAATGGAATCCATTCAGTAAGACATTGAATCGTTGTTTGGAAGAGTTACTGTGGATCGTTATGACGAATTGTTCTGCTAAGTTGTACGGCGTAATGTTCCTCTCCCTGTTGAACTGCTAAGACTGTGTGACTGTAGAATTCTTCCCTAGAGCATTGTGCAAAAGTAGTGCGGATATAGGTCTGCACTTGTATGGTGAGAAACTACCTAGAGTTAAGGGTAATTCCCGTGTGTGACAGTTTTCATACTGTAAGTTGAACCCGTAAATACCGTCTGTGATGTGGTTGTCGGACTGTGAGCATTGTCTTGATGAAGGAGGGATTATTGTACTGTTATAGAAGAACGTTAACTGGAAGTAGTTCGGGACCAAGGTACTGCTAAGTTTGGTATAGACTAACTGCTACGGGTAATTGAGCTAACTGTGTCGACACTGTTAAAGACGATAGATATCAGTCATTTTGGGAATTAAGTATAGGGCCTCTTTCTAACAGACCCCTACCACTCCCAAGAACCCACTTAGGTCAGTTAAACACTCTTCTGATAATAGAACGAAATGGTTTAACAAGTTGCCACTTAACACTTGGCGCCATCTGTGGGAAAGTGGCATCAAGATCGTCATTTGTCTGTCAGGATCGAACATCAAGATTATCGTTCGTTTCTCAAAAGTAGCAACAGAACCAGATTGTTGTAAACTTGTTATGGAAACATGATTATAAAATTTCGATCAAGAGTGATACTACGCGATTAGTACAAAAGATGATACATGCCGGTTACTCGATCCGGTGAAACGTATCCCAAGAACCATCAGTCTAGAGTCCTTAATGTACTAAAGAAAACTCTGGGAGGAAGAAGTACAACTAGGTCTGACCCAGTTGTCAAGAAAGTCAAGAACGTTCGAATCGATTCCGGTCATATTCCGGTGGAACATGTTACGTCTCTGGTACATTCCGGTACTATTTCGGCACAGTCTGTCCAAAGAAATTGCCGAGCGCGAAAAAACACCTTATTCTGGCATAAATTCGGTATATTCCGGTGATATTTCGGTAACAGAATCACAGTTTTTCGGTGACGGTTTATCATTTTTTGACGAATCTTCAGCCCAGCCGCCACTTTTTGAAGTAAGGTCCCCCACACTGGACATCCAGAAGGAAGGAAAGTTGTTCGCAGACAACAGCATTTAGGTGGCCGATTAGCACGATGGGTGCTACTCTTGCAGGAATTCGACTATGAAGTCATTCACCGGCCAGGCAGTTCACATGCCTTAGCAGATTTCCTATTCCGCTTAGATTCCGGTGAAGCTCCGGTAGGTATAGATGACACAACTCCAGCGATTTATAGCTCTGAACCAACGAATGATGAAATTACAGACCCACCCACACCATCTACATATTATGACCAGATCCTGACCTTTCTCACCGAAGGCTGTCTTCCATCTCAGACTTCTAGGGCAGTACGAAGGAAAATTGCAGTCTTTAGCCACCGATTCCGGTTAATTGTTGGAGATCTATATTATGTAGATCATACCGGAATCCTACTTCGCTGTATCCCACCGCATGAAATTAACTCAGTTATCACGTTGGCTCACTCGATTCCTACTGGTGGTCACTTTGCTGCAGATTTAACTCACCGGAAAATCCTGTAGGGAGGTCTTTGGTGGCCAACTATGTACAGAGATGTGGCCCAATTTGTCAAGCACTGCGATAACTGTCAAAGATCTGGACAACCACTGCAACGTCATTTTTTTCCCCTGCAACCAGTTATGCCACTAGAACCATTTCAGAAATGGGGTCTAGACTTTATCGGTCCGGTCACACCTCCAGCAGTCTTCAGTAACAACCGTTACATACTAACCTGTACAGATTATGCAACCAGATGGGCAAAAGCTTGGGCTTTACGGTCTGCTACAGCCGTTGCGGTAGCAAAATGTCTTCTAACCAGTGTCTTCCCACGTTTTGGTTTACCATTAGAACTTATTACAGATCAAGGTACTCATTTTGTAAACCAATTGATGAAGGCACTTACACAGTCATTCCAGGTTACACATAAATTCAGCTCTCCTTATTATCCTCGTGCTAATGGTTTGGCCGAAAGCACAAACAAATCTCTGCTGAATATACTTCGAAAATTGATCATGGAAGCACCAGAAAGATGGGATCAACTACTACCTGCAGTGTTATGGGCATACCGGACTACCTACAAGGTAACAACAGGATTGACACCTTTCAAATTAGCTTATGGCATAGAAGCAATAGCACCAATGGAAGTAGTTATACCAAGTCTGCGTGTAGCCATCACTCAGAAAATGTTACCAGAAGACTCGCTGCCAGCTCGATTGGACGCACTCAGAGAGTTAGATGAGCACCGATGGCTCAGTTTTTTAACCATGCACGAAGTCCAACTAAGACAGGCTAGGACGCACGATCGACACTTGAAAACTCCAGTTTTTACAGTAGGACAATTTGTCCTTTTTTATAATGCAAAGTCGAATCGGTCTGCTGGTAAATTCAAATTACGGTGGTTCGGCCCTTACAAGATCGCAGAGCAAATCGGTCCAACAACTTTTCGGTTGACTACATTGACCGAAAACCCACTTCCAAAAGTAATCAACGGTTCGAAGCTGCGGCCGTATCAACACGTTGCTAGCCCGCATTAAAACATTCGGCGGTGGACCACGTTTTTTGGTTTTACTTTACTTTTCCTTCTGTTCTTTCTTTTTCTTTTTGTAAATAGCCACGTTTTTAAAGAACGAAAATCTTTATGTCATAAGCCGCCCTCCTTACCAGTTACTCGAGCATGCACGCCAAATTGAAAGCAGTATCATTCCAACACCGCACAATGATAACCATCACTTCCTACCCCCCCACCGTGATGTCTCTACTTAATCTCTTCTGTTGCGCCAAAAAACGCTATTGTGCTTTTGTGTTTGTAATCTGTGCGCCCACTGTGTTCTGTGTATCCGTGTTCTGTGCTCTGTTTTCATGTGTGCCATGGAAGCATTGGCGAATTACGCAGCCTTCCGTAATGGTATCCCTACCGAGGTAGGAGAATACCTGCGCACCCGTGGGTTGGCCAACTTCGCTGAGCTGCCTTGGCACTCAGTGGAAGCCCATCCCTTTTTCGCGCAAATCATACCTGCCATCGCCCAATCCCCCATCATTGAGCGAAAATGGATCTTCCCCTCCCTGCCATCTCGAACCGTAATAACCTTCCAAGCCTTTGCCGAATCCTTCCGCCTCACTCCACAAGGCCGCGAGAATGGCCCAAGCATCCTCGTAGCCCGCATGATAAGACTCTTCCCCCGCTATTCTTCGAACGAGTATGCCATCCTCTGCCGCCCTGAACCCAAAAGAACTGCACTCCAGTTCTTAGTCACCATCCTAAACCTCCAGAAACGCACCTATGGCATATCCCGCCCTTTCTACTCCGCCATCGACCTAGCTGCCCGAGAACCCGTTAACTTCGCCTCCTATTTCTTTCTCCGAATCCATAAAGAATGTGTAGCCATAGTGAAACAGGTTAATAAAGGAACTACCCCTCGGTCTCGATTACCCCACATCATTTCCTTTCTCTTTCCGGCCATTCTCGCAGCTCAACCACCATCCAGAGGCCCCGTCCTACGACACGAAGAATCTGTCCAACCATTAGCAGACGACGAAGAAGAAATCAACCAACTATTCCACAGAAAAAGAATCAGGATCAGCTCATCCGAAAGTGAGGCACAAGGCTCAGCCGGAAAAGATAAAGACGATGATAAAGAAGACGAGAAGCAAGAAGATGAGACATTCCATGATACAGCCACATCGATGTAGAATGAATCATCGGCTGAGCAACAAGAACAACAAGATCGAACTGAAACAGAAATGATTTCGACCGAAGAAGAATCAGAGCAACAGGTAGATGAGCAACAATCTGCTAGGGATGCACTAGACAAACTACTTAAGGCAGTTGAATCCACGGATGCCAACAATGCAGAAACTGAACAACAATCAAGAGATAAGGTAACAAACAATGACTCTGCCATTCCCAAACCACCACCAGTCAACCCCATTCCCCCACCGGAACCACCCCGCATTCCCATACAGCCCAGTCGCCCTATCGAAAACGCTGAATCCTCTTCATCCTCCCTCAATTACTCCCCACCGAATTCCCAACAACTCCTCACCGCACCCTCTTCGCAACCTCGCCCTCCTCTGCCACCCCACTCCATTCCAGTTTTCTCTGGGTTAGAATCTATGGGTCGACTATTGATAAACTTATCACAACAATTGCCACAACATCTGAAGCAAATCACAGACAATGCACGAGAAGACTTCCAACACAAATTGGAAGTAATGGAAGCAGATATCATTCCCCTCCAGGAGGAGTTACAGGTAGTAAAGGCCGAAAACTACGCACTCAATGAGTAGGTAAAGCAACTACAGGCCATACTCCAACTAAATCAAACACTCAAAGACACAGAAGATACCAGAATCGCGCTAGGAAATCTACTAGAAGAAACAAGAGTCCAGCTGCAGGAAGCAATACAGAAAAACCAAGAGCAGGAGACAGAAGCTAAGCAGGCAGAAGAACAACTACGGAGGACGAAGGAATCTCTAGACGAAGTCAATGCTATACTTAAAAACCAATTAAACAGGGAAGTTAAATATCAGAAGGATTTAGCAAATGCCCGAAGAGAAAGAGACGCGTACTACAAAACAATACAGTTGCCGAACCAACAATTCGAAAGAATAGATAATCAATTGCGCAACCAGAAGGACCGAGTCAGTGATATGCAGAAGCAAGTAGCTGAAATGAAGACATCCAGAGATGCGGCGTTATCAAATGACTTCTACCTACAGGAAGCCTTTTTGCAAACACAGGCCGAAATTTTGCTAACCGAAGCCATAGCCCTAAGCTCTGTTAGAATAGATGCACAATTATTAGAGCCAGATACCCTTAAACAACTATTAGAAACCCTTAAGAAAAAAATAGCCCGTACATTTAGATTAGCCAGAAACATGTACTTAGAAGGAATAGTCGATGAACAGTAGGTAAAACTTGCGGTTTCGAGTCCACCGTGCGTGCCAGTGTTAGTCGGTCGCCGAAGTGGGACAGATGTAACGGAAATTTTGTAAAACACGCGCGAAAAGCAGTTACGCACATAGTTGTAAATCTTTATAAGGCAATGAAAAGAAGTGCTCCAGTGTGTGGAGAGCGCGGGGAGTTTTTGGCTTAATTCTTGTGTTATCACCAGACTGTTTGTCTGGTTGTCTGTCTGAATGTGGTGTCAATGTGTGTTGCAGTCGAAGGAATGAATTTACCCAATTACACTAGGAACTTGGTGTTTGACTTAGTCATTCAAACCTTGCTTGAAAAGATCATTTCAAATTCCTACTTCTTCATAAATGTATCAATATTCTTTAATAAAAAAATACTTTATCTCAAAGTATCTTATTAAACACTTTATATGGAAGTGTCTTGAGATCATGCTTCTATCCCCCTTAAATTTAAACTTCTTCATTGAAGTTTGAATTCCCTTGAGGATCCAATCTTACTTCAAGATTCACTTTAAGACTAAAAGATACTTATCACCTCATGGTTTGATGTCCCATACCATCTTTCCTACATCAATGTGAGTATAAAATCTGGTGTCTACCACCCTATTTTATATTCATATTGATATGTGATTTATACTTATCCTAAAGTCCACACATATCATTATAGAGTACCTTCTCACTTAAATCCGTTGAAAGCTTTTTAAAGTTTTTAAGGCGTTACCTCTAACTTGATATTATAGGTTTTGATTCCTTCACATGATCATTTCATGATCTCATGCTTTGCTTTGGGAATCAGGATACCTTTGAATGTAAACCCATGAGCTTTTGGATGCATGTCAAGTTTCTTAGTGCTTGATGTGTTTTTCAATACATTTATGCTCACCTGTATAGCTTTCATTAATGTTCATAAATTGCACATAAACATTATAAAAATATTGGGTAGAAATATTGGCCCTCAAATTGAGGTTACAGGCTTGAATTCCTCCTCTCTGAGTAGAATTCTATGGTATAATCCAATAGCATATCCTTATAAGGTCAACCAAAGCTCAATGTTACCAAGGTATCTTCGATGTTCTAGTACCATCTACCCCCTGTAGCACAATGGTAGTGCATACACCTTTTAAGAAAATGGTCATAGGTTCTATTCCACCACCTATGGGTCTAAAGTAGATCATTTTTCCTTTCTTTGATAGGAATACAAAGGACAAGTGATACCATTTTCTTCATGTAGGCTGTAAAACATGCAATATAGCTATGCTAGCAACCACAATATCACACCACCCTTTGCTTATCTCGGTAGAATGAACTCCTCATAGCTCATGACAAGAGGTCATGAGCTCAATTCCATTGAGATGCACTTCCATCATGTTATTGAATGATTTTTTTCTACTTAAAACTATGTGGGAGAGGCATACAAAAGTGACGAATGAACTCGAGAGTATATGGAAAACATTTCTACATTTGAAAGAAACTCATGCAAGTAATGAATATTCTATATGTGAAGAATATGAAGATGATGTTGAGTCATCAAGGTCACCATGGGAGCTTGCCTAGAGCTCTTATACCAATGCAAAGAACTAACAATTAGGACCACCGAGTGCTAGAGAGATGACTCTCCTCCCAACCTTATCTCTCTATATATAGCTCTCTCCAAGGGACTACCTACTATGGTAGGTGGATATGAACCATCCAAGTGTTGGTCATATAACTACATGTATGCCAAGTGTCCTAGTTAACTAGAGTTAACTCAACTGGATGCTTCTAGAAGGCTCTAGAGCTCTATGGGCTCTCCTCATGCTTCCATGGGGGTTGAGCCTGAGATTGTTTCTTCTCATTCATATGAATTAAGCACTAGGCCAAGCACATTTGCTTGTCTATAGAGCATAAGCACCTTCACTTAAGTCTACTCTTGAGACTTTTTTCCTACACTTGAATGATCAAATGATGTCTGATCCCATATCTGTCTAAACCTGTCGGATCCTCATGTCATAAAGTTAGTCTATAATACTTAAATATGGGTTTACATGGTCAAAATATAGGGTAATGATCCAAAAAAACAATTTCCATGTTTTGGGGAGGGAGGGGAGCCTCAAGTTATCAATGATGCTTTGGAAAACATAGCCTCTATCAAGAAACTTTACAAAGATTGACAATAAAGTGGAGGTTCAACGAAGAAAAGTCTCAAGAGTCCTTAACTTCAACCAAATCATGATGAATCTTCAATAGGTTCCAATAGCCTTTCTCCGATTCATCAATAATTGGACATGTTTACTCCGACCTATCCGAAAGATCTTGTACCATGTTAAAACCACCATAAAGTTTGATATCTGAGGGAAAGGAATCTAGAGATAGATGCATATAATTTCTCTCCAATTCTTCATTGGTGTGTATACTAAAGGGATGGAGAAGGTGAAAGGTTTTTGTGGGAAGAACAAGACTGTCAAGGAGGAGATGGAGGGAGAGAGGAGAGCACATATGTGCACACATGCATGGGAGCCTCGAAGGGCCCACATAATGATCTTCTTGAGACAATTCTCTATAAATGATATATGCATATCGATATAGGGGTAAGGTCACATTACCCTTACATCCCCAACAATCTCCCACTTAAGGGTCAATGTGACCATAAGTGGTAACACATACAAATAATGATGTAGGACTATACAATAATGTACAGGACGATTTTGGATCTCAACCTATACCTATCAACTTCAAACTGCTCTAGATTGATATCCACAAGAATTAAGCTCACACGGACTAGTGCAAGAAATAATGAAGTTCCTGAAAAGTTCCAACTTGCTCTATGCCTATGTCAATCATATAATGATTGACAACTCTAAGTGCAAATGCTCTAGTAGCAACTGCAATGTCCAGACACAAGCATAACAACTCGTAAATTGGACTCTCGAATGCTGATGAAACCTATGCTATCTTGGCTAACCCAACCATGTCAACCATGCATGTATCTAAGGCATCTAGAAAACCATCATCAAGACCAAAATATATTGATATATCCATGTCAACATCTTGCATGAGTGAATCCAAGATTGATTGTATAATTGTTGACTCTTCAACACTAAAATCAATAATCCTAACAACCAAGGATGTGTCTAGTTGTGCATATTGAGAGCTAATATGCTCTATCACACACTGTGTATCATAAGATCTATATTTCTCTACCACACCAAGTGTATCATCATGCTGCACATGAGTTAATTGAAAGAACTTGGAGAATCTTGTAGGAGGTAGAAAATTGAGTTGCGAAGCGACAAAGTTCAGCCCAGCGAACCAACACAAGACTAGCCCTTGAGCTTATGAAGACTCAAATAGACCTTATAGAAATGTGATAAGTTCACTAAAATTCACCATTTACTCTGGAGCATCAAGGAGAATGAGTCAATACAAAAGAAATAGGTTTGTGCATTGACCAGCTAAAAATACTTACTATCTTTCGATAAGACAATCAACTTCAAATGCTCATAGCAGCCAACATGATTAGAATTGGAAAAAATCCTTTTGGAAGAGAGATACACATAGGGTTGAGTGTATAGAATGCACAAGAGTACAAGAAATATGCAAAATATGCTTTTTGAATGAACCTGACACTCAACAGTGGTATCTCCCATTTCTTTGATCTCTTCATGATCTGGAATCTCAATAGGTGGTGAATGATTGGGTCTCTTCCCCCTCAATGTTAAAATTTGATATGGTTCCAACATAGATACATGGGGCATTGCATTATATTCTCATGATATGGTAATTAGAGCTCAAAGGTGACTCAATTAATCTTAACCAAGGTTGTGAATGGACCAAATCTTTGATAGTCTAGCTTTGCATAAGGCCTCAAAATCTGCAATTGATTACACTTTATCCCCAACATGATAAGATGGATTTTGAATACAGTGTTGATTTGCATAATACTTATATTGTTCTTGAGATCCATGGATATCTTTCTTGACTTTTTTGTGAATATCCATGAGGTATTGGGACTTATCTCTAGTAGGTGGGTTTTTCACATGATTTGAGAGTTGTACATCCATCCTTGGGTGTTGTGGAAAGTTTGCAAAAAAATGTTTTGCTTGGTAGATGTATGAACATTGTTGTTATAGGCAAATTCTACAAAAGATAAAAGCTCAAAACAATCATTTTGATGATAGATAATGGTGGAATGGAGATACTATTCTATAACTTGATTCACATGTATTTTTGGCCATCAATTTGTGGATGATTGTTTGTAGATAATTTAACTTGAACACCAAGGAGCTTACAAAGACTTTTCCAAAAGCTAGATATGAATTGTGGATCTTGATCATTGACAACATCATTAGGCAATCCATGAAGTCAAAACACGTATCTAAGAAAACTTCTAGTATTGGCTACACCTCTGATTGCCTTAGTAGTTGGAATGAAGTGTGCCATCTTTGTGAATCTATCCACTATAACAAGAATGGCATCATGCTTATTGGACCTTGGTAGATCTATGATGAATTCCATAGACAATGAGGGACATGATATTTCTAGAATAGGTAAAGGTTGCATGAGGTCATGAGGTTTATGGCAAGGTACCTTAGATCTATTGCAAGTTTCATAGATTTGGGTAAATTCTTTGGCTTCTTTGCACATTTGAGGCCACCAAAAATCTCTTGATATGATTCCTATTGTTTTATTCACTCCAAAATGTCTTGGTGCAAGGTTATCGTGATGTTGTTGAAGCACTTGGATCCTTGGCTTTCCTAGAGGGAAATCAAAAAGTTCTTATAATATATTAACCCATCACTTTCCTTGAACTTGTTTACTTTATGGAATTTCCATTTTTGAATTTTCTCCTTGACATTACAAAACAATTCAGCATGTGGTAGAGAGTCATGAATTAGATGGTTTAAGAGTGAATCTTCCTAATGGCTTAAGGAGATAGCTGCTAACTAGAGATGTTCTGTCTTGAGTAGTATACTTACTTGTTGATCAAAACTTTCTTCACCTTTATTTGGTGCAATGTAAGATCTTCTTGATAAGGCATCTAATTGGCATTGCTCACATCCTAAGTGGTATGTGATGACAAAGTCAAACCTGGACAAAGTGTTGCTCCATCGAGATTTCCTTCTATTGAGGATATGAGTGGTCATATAGTACTCTAGATTCATATCATTTGTATACATAGTAGCTTTATGAGATGCTCCCTATAGACAATGATGCAGAGTATCAAAAGCATCAATTATGGAAAGAAGTTATTTATCATAGATATCATAGTTTAGCTCAAGAGGGGAGAAGCATGTGACTAGGTGTAGGTGTCCATCATCTACATCCGGAGATAAAATAACTCCTAAGGCAAACTTGGCCACATGAAGATGGACTATAATTGGTGTAGTGTTGAATTTCAATTTCAGGGTCTGAAAATCTATTTTGACTTCTTTGGTCACAAGAACTTTGTGCTGCTTTTGATCTTGGTGATATGTTTCACTATCTTGGAGTAATCTTCGATAAATATCCTATAAAAGTTGGCAAATCCTAGGAAGCATTGTACAATGCAAACACATGACTTGTTTGCAAATCAATGATTTTCTTGTTCTTAGGGTCCATGAAGATTCCTTTTTCTAAGAAGGTTTACCCTAAGAGTTCCACTTCTTTTTTATGGAAATATCACTTCTATAATTTTGCATACAACCCTTTTTCTCTTAGATTCTCTAGAACTATCTTTACATGACATTCATGCTCCTCTAGATCTTTGGAGAATATTAGTATATCATCTAGGTATATTACTACATATTCATCTAAATATTCTCAAAAGATATCATTCGTCATATTTTTAAAGATGAATGTAGCATTTATGAGACAAAATCGCATAATTACACATTCAAAATTCCCATACCTTGTAAAAAACATTATCTTTCATTTGTCTCCTTCTCTAACTGTATAAGGTTGTAAGCTCCTTGAAGCTCGATCTTTGTGAAGAACTTTTATGTTCTAAGGCATTCCAAGAGCCTTGATATAAGTGGAAGAAGATTTTTGGAACATCAAGCTTACACTATGATTGATGTGGATTTTATCTACATCAAAAGCAATCGCTTGGATTACGTTGAAAGAATGTTCATTGGAGGGATCTTTTACTCATGCTCATTTATTGCATTTTTGTTTAAAGGATATTTTACCATTGTAAAAGCCTAGAGCTTTAAACATGTAAAAGGATAAAGAGAGAGCCCAAATTCCACAAATTTGTGGTGGTTGCGTTGTAATCAATCAATCAATAAGTCACCTAAAAGTAGATCAAACTAGATCTCCACTTTTCCTAGATTGTAGGAAAGTGAATTGATTCCCTCCAACAACCTTTACCTCCTTCACTTGAATTCAAAATCCACTTGTAGGATTCATGGAGCACTTGAAAAGTCTATATAAAGACTTCAAATCACTTGTACATTACATGGAAGCAATATACATACACTTGTGGCCATCATTGTCTTGCCCCTTCATTTTTATGCATCACCTTCTTCAACAACAGTAAGCTTGCAGAGGATGTTGCTCTCTTTACGGAGATCCAAATTGAATAAAAGAGGAATCATTGGAAATTTATTAGTGTCTACTCTATGCCTATAAATTTTCAAAGTATTTGGTTAAGTAGATTGGAAGAAATCTTAGTTTTTCTATCTCAGGGTTAATCTCTGCATATTCTTAAAAAATAGGAGGTACCACTGTTGAGTGTTTGGTTCATTCCAAAAGAATATTTTTCTTATTACTTATACACTTGTGCATTCTATACACTCAACCCTATGTGTATCAATCCCACAAAAGTATTTTTCTAATTGTAATCATGTTGGTCCCTATGAGCATTTGAAGTTCATTGTCTCATCCAAATATAGTAAGTGTTTTGAGCTAGTTGATGCCCAAAAACCTATATGTTTTATATCGACTCTTTCTTCTTGATACTTCAAAGTACATAGTGCATTTTATTGCACTTATCGCATGCATATAAGGTATGTTTGAGTCTTCATAAGTTCAAGGGCTAGTCTTGTGCCAGTTGGCTGGACCAAACTTGGTCGCTTCGAAACTCACTTTTCTTCCTCCTACAAGCTTCTCCAAGTCCTTTCAGTGGTATCAGACCTAGATCAAGATAGGTGATGGCTTTTCCTCAGTAATTGAGAAGCTTGATTGACACAACTATGTAGCTTGGAAAATCAGAATGGAGGCCCTATTTGCAAGGTAGAAATATTTATGGAATTGTAATAAGTGATGAAGCTATGCCTATTCCAAGATCCAAAGGAGGACCTACACAAAAGGAGACAGATAAGCTCACACTTTGGTGTGCAAGGGATGCTCAAGCAAGGTCATACATACTAAACTCTATCTCTGACTTTCTATTACCATATATTAGAGGATGCAAGACATCTCAAGAGACTTGGGATGCCCTAGAGACTTTCTTTTCTGCTAGTACCAAAGCAAGAAAGAATCATCTTTGGAACGCGTTCAATCAAATGAAGAAGACACCTAAACAAACCATCACAAATTTTGTTACCAAGGTCAAGGAGATTTCAGATCAGTTAGCATCTATTGGAAAGCTGATTGAAGAAGAGGCTATCGTGAGGCGAATTCTCAATGGATTTGAATTCATAAGCAATGACAATCTTTCACCATTGCTTATGATCTCATCATGGATGTGCAAACTCCAGACTTCAACATCTTTCTTGGAAAACTCTTCAATCAAGAGGCCAACAATAGCATAAAGGAAGGTAACTCCTATCATGGTAATTCAACTAGTGCTCTATATGCAGAGAAGAAGGATAAGAAGCTCAAAGGCAAGAAGAAAGAAGAGGAAGAGAAGACTTTCCAAGCTAACTTTGCAAGCAAGAGCAAGTGGAAAGGGAAGAAGAAAGGACCAAAGCATGGCAAAGCCAAAGGTTAAAATATTCAAACTTGTGCCATCTGTGATAAGACCAACCACACCACTCAAAATTGCTGGTTCAATGGGAAGATCCTAAAAGGAAGTGGAAGAGGTGGATATGGTAGCAATAGAGGCAGAGGTGGACACAACTTCAACAATAACAATAGAGGATATAATAAAAGGGACTTCAACAATTATTCACAAGATCAACCACATGAAGACTCATTTCTTCTTATGAATCTAATCCATAAAGAAGGTAAAGAAGATGATCATTTGTTCTACATAGATTCAGAATGATCAAATTATGTTGCAAGCAACATTGCTCTTCTATCTGATTTGAAAAGTCTAAAGCATAGGCATGAACTACAAACACGGGATGACACAAAGCACAATGTGGAGAAGATTGGTAACATCAAAGCTTCTAATGGCAAGTGAAACATTCTAAGTAAGGTTCTCTATGTACCCACTATCACTAAAAACCTAATAAGTGTAGGCCAAATAGTTGAAAAAGGCTTGCAAGTTAGGTTCACCCAACATGGAGCTTTTGTGGAAGATCCATGTCAAGGCTTCAAGAAGATAGCCAGATGTGAGAAGCATGGAAGGATCTTTACTTTTGAAGTAGGAGAAACCAGGAACATAGCTCTATTCACTTTTGGGTCTCAAACCCTAAGTGACCTTGAAGTGTGGCATATGAGACTTGCTCATGTGAATGAAAGAACCTTGAAGGATATACACAGGAATCAAAGTGTTCTTGGATTGTCAAACATATAAAAGCAACACATGATCAATATTTGTGATGCATGTGAGATTGGGAAGGCACAAAGACAACCATTCAACCACAAAGGCTACATCCACAACAACTTATTGGAATTAGTACATTCAGATGTATGGGGACCAATTCAAGAACCTTCATTGGTAGGATCAAGGTAATATGTCTCATTTATTGACAATCATAGTTAGATGGACTAATCTATACTTTATCAAAAGTAAGAATGAAGTGTTTGATTGCTTCAAAAAGTATCTAGCACATGTGAAGAATCATACAGGTAGATCACTCAAGAAGCTCAGATCTGATGGAGGGGGAGAATACTTCTCCAAAGAGTTTGATGAGTTCTTACAGGATAAAGGCATCAAAAGGGAAGTGACTACCAAGTACTCTCTTCAGCTGAATGGAATTGTAGAGAGGAGAAACAAGACATTGGCTCGATCAGCCAAAACAATGCTTGAAGAGAAGAGGTTGCCACATTATCTATGGGAAGAGGCAATTTCAACTGTTGTGTACCTTGTCAATGGACTACCATCCAAATCACTTCAAGCTATGACTCCTTATGAAGCATAGCATGTAAGAAAACCTAGTCTTGGACATTGCAAGGTGTTTGGATGTTTATCTTATGTTCATGTACCACCAAAAATAAGAGGTAAGCTAGATGAAAGGGCAACAAAGGTAGTGTTTATTGGGTATGACTTAACCCATATGGGTTACATGTTTTATAATCCTTCAACCAAGCAATTCTCTACAAGTAGAGATGTTGTGTTTGAAGAACATAGGTCTTGGTATGATGAAGACAAACAAAAGGTAACTCTACCATATGATCTTGATTCTGATTCTCATCAATTAGGAAGCAAGCATGATACACAGGTCTAGGATCCAAGAAGTGATACAAATGATGACCAAGATGAAAGGGAAAAGGATTACAAACTATGGAAGTCAAGAGATAAAGCAAAGATGTAGGAGTGTGGAGAATGCTCTAAGCAAGCTCCTAGAAGATCAATAAGAGAGAAGAAACAACCAGAAAGGTATGGATATGATTCCACATTTGTTGCAAACCATTCAATCTACTTGGCAAAAGACTCAATTTTAGAAGAACCTTCAACCTATGAAGAAGCAAAGGGAAACCCTAATTGGGAAAAGTCCATGAAAGAAGAAATAGATGAATTGAAAGAGATGGAAACTTGGAATTTGGTTCCAATGTCATCCAATCAAAAGGCATTTGGTTGCAGATGGGTAAATAAAGTTAAAAAAAACTCAAGTGGATCAGTTTGCAGGTATAAGGCAAGACTAGTTGCCAAAGGATGCTCACAAACTCATGGTATAGACTATAAGGAAACATTCTCACTAGTTCCAAAGATCACTACAATCAGAACATTGATAAGTGTAGCTGCTACAAGGAATTGGAGACTCCTCCAACTTGATGTAAAAAATGCATTTCTAAATGGTTGGATAAGTGAAGAGGTATACATGTCACAACCACTAGGTTTTGAAAACCCTAATCATAAATCTTATGTTTGTAGACTTAAGAAAGCATTGTATGGATTGAAACAAACTCCTAGAGTTTGGAATCACAGGTTTGCTACATACCTTCAAGATCAAGGGGTTCAGACCTAGCAACTCATATCCTTCTCTATTCATCAAAAGGGATCACAATCAGGTTATCTATCTATGTGTATATGTAGATGATATTATTGTGATAGGTGATGATTTGAATGGCATTCAAAGGATCAAGAGACACATGCAAGAGAAGTTCAAAATTAGTGACTTAGGTGAGCTCACATATTTCCTAGGTATGCAGGTGACATATATAGATGAAGGAAAGTATTTGACTTAGAGAAGATACATTCATGATCTACTTCTTAAGTTCAAAATGGAGAACACTAAACTTGTAGGTACACCTTTGGAGATGAATCATAAACTTAATGTTTATGAAGGTGAGAAAATTGAAGACATTAAAGAATATCAAAGCTTGGTAGGTAGCTTGATATATGCTACTCATACAAGGGCAAATATCTCATATAGTGTGGGAGTGCTTAGTCAATTCATGCATTCACCAAGAAGACCACAGATGGATGCAGCTAAGAGAGTACTTAAGTATCTCAAAGGTACAATCAATGAAGGTATATTCTATCCTTACTCTTCATATTTGGATATCAAAATCTATTCGGATGCAGATTGGCCAGGAGCTAAGGATGATAGAAAAAGTACCTCTGGTTACTTAGCATTTGCAGGTTCAAAGCTAGTGTCATGGAGTTCCAAGAAGCAACCAACAATTGCTTTATCCTCAAATGGAGCGGAGTACAGAGGTTTGACCATATCAACTCAAGAAGCAATATGGTTAAAAGCATTGTATACAGATTTGGGACTTGTGACTTCCAAACCTCACATATTTGGAGATAATCTAAGTTCCATGCATCTAGTAGCAAACCCTATTTTCCATGCAAGAAGCAAACACATAAAGGTTCATTACCACTTCATTAGGGAAAATCTCATGGCAAAGGAGATTGACATTTCTTTTGTTCCAACTAAAAAGCAAGTAGCAGATATAATGACGAAGGCACTTGATGGAATAAAGCTTTGTAGATTCAGTGTTATGGTAGGTATTCAACCTATTAGAGAATGAAGACTCAACCATACTTTAGGTTGAGGGGGAGTTGTTGAAACATCAAGCTTACACTATGCTTGAGGTGGATTTGATCTACATCAAAAGCTATTGCTTGGATTATGTTGAAAGAATATCTTTTGGAGAGTTCTTTTACTATATTTTTAAAAGATTTTTCATGGATAGTTTACCATTGTAAAAACCTAGAGCTTTACACATGTAAAAGTACAAAGGGAGAGCCCAAATTCCAAGAATTTGTTGTGGTTGATTTGTAATCAATCAATCAATAAATCACCTAAAAGTAGATCAAACTAGATCTTCACTTTTCTAGATCGTAGGAAAGTGAATTGATTCCCTCCAAAAACCTTTACTACCTTCATTTGAATTCAAAATCCACTTGTAGAATTCTTGGAACACTTGAAAACTCTATACAAAGACTTCAAATCATTTGTACATTACATGGAAGCAATATACATACACTTGTGGCCATCATTGTCTTTCTCCATTTTTCTGCATCATCTTCTTCAACAATAGTAAGCTTGCAGAGGTTGCTGCTCTCTCTCCAAAGCTCAAAAATGGATGAAAAAGTTCTCATTGTAAAGATATTAGTTCCTATTTTATTCCTCTAAATTTTCAAAGGCTTTGGTTTAGCAGATTGGGAGAAATTTTAGTTTTTCTGTCTCGAGATCAATCTCTACATATTCCTAAAAAATAGGAGGTACCACTGTTGAGTGTTTGGTTCATTCCAAAAGAATATTTTGCTTATTCCTTATAATCTTGTTCATTCTATACACTCAACCCTATGTGTATCACTCCCACAAAAGGATTTTTTCTAATTGTAATCATGTTGGTCGCTATGAGCATTTGAAGTTCATTGTCTCATCCAAAAATAATAAGTGTTTTGAGCTAGTTGATGTGCAAGCCTATCTGTTTTGTATCGATTCTTTCTCCTTGATTCTCCAATGTACATAGTGAATTTTATTGCACTTATCGTGTGTCTATAAGGTCTATTTGAGTTTCCATAAGTTCAAGGGCTGGTCTTGTGCCGGTTGGCTAGACGGAACTTCGTCGCTTCAAAACTCACTTTTCTACCTCCCACAAACTTCTCCAAGTTCTTTCAACGATATCTATTCTTGATAGTGATTTTATTTTTTCCTTGATAGTCTACACACATTCAGATAAACCCCTTGGCGACATTCTCATCAATGTTTTTATGAAGTTCTCTAATCTCCTCTAGGGATAGCCTATAGATTGGTCTGAAGGGTGTTTGTGCTCCCTCTTGAAGTTATATGGCACAATCATAAGGTTTTCTAGCAAGATATCCAATTTCGTCTTTTCAAAAACATCTTAGAAAGTTCGGTATTGACTAGGTAGTTGTATTGGATCATCTCCCTTGGATTTTTGAGATGGTATGGAATAGATCATATATGTTGGTTCCTTATTTACTACGTGTATAAAATATTTCACTTTTGCATATGTCAGGTTCTTCTATATGTTGTCAAGAGTGATCTTATTCCTTTCCCAAACAATTTCTAGATTTTTTTTCTTGACCCAGCGCATTCCAATGATAGCAAGATTTATCAATCTTGATACTACATTGAAACATATGTGGGAATCATGATCACAAAGGTTTTCTCTTAATGGTGTGGTTTCTTTGGTAATGTTTCTAGATGCTAGGTCATCCATCTATTGCTTCAACTATTACTAGTTCATTCTTATGAACTACTTGAATCCAATGTATCTTTACCAATCCTTTGTTGATGAAACATGAGGGTACCGAAATCGACTAAGGCTATAAGTGAAAGAGTCTTTCTAGGCATGATCAACTTGACAGGGGCAAGGCATGTTTCTATGGTATTTGTTGGAATTACAATGCCCTTTCTTATATCACTGTCTAGATGTATGGTCTCCTTTACAACTAGACTTCCTCATTTCCCCCCCTCTACAAGGGTAGGTGTGACTCTAGAGTTTGTTCTTTTGTTTGGACAATCTACTACAATATGCCTAGGGTTTCCATAGTAGAGGGATAACTTGTTATCTCTGCTTCTTTGTTTCTCCTATAGGGTTAAAGTTTGGAACCTATTTATGTCTATCAACATAGATTTAGGCATAGAATCTTCTTTCAAAGTGGGATGTAAGGGTCTCCATTGGTGAGGTCTTCCTTCTCTGTGTTTTTCTTGTTTCCTTTCAAAAAGCTAGTTATCACATTCAATGGATTGGGTGATGTGTTCATTCAATGCCTTGACCTTTTGACATCGTGAGTAGAATGTCCTTTGTTTCATCTCTTAAGGCACATCTAAATTGACTTTCTTCAATCTCTTGGGTGAGCTCTAAGAAAAACCTCTCATATTCATGAAGTACCATCATATTCTTTTGCATGGTGTCACTCTAGCACAATGGCAAGTACCAGCGTGAGGAGATCAACCTCATAAATGTCAATCTGCAGAGACGTGAGGACTAGTATGATGACTATGAGAAAGTGATGGCACAAGTGCGTGAGTGAGAAGCACACAAACATGCACACACATACACACATGCGTGCACACAAGGCAAGAACAAAGGGAAGAACAATGGAGTTCTTTGTATTACTCAAAAAGTCTCTTACAATAGCTCAAAATTCTAAAAAGCTAACCCCAAAAATGAGCTCTCTACCTCTTTTTATAGTTTTCTGAATAGCTTTGGCCCTGTCCACACTTGGCGTCTAGCCTAGTTAAAAATTAGGTTCTAGGGCTTATTTGAGGGCTCAAACAAAGTCTAAAAATTATGAAAATTGGTACGCAAGTACGTTTATTACTCCTCAAGCTCAAGGACTCCTTCGCTTGGAGAAAATGGAGTCTATTCTACCAAAAATGGGATTTACAATGTATGTTTAGTGATGAAAATCAACTTTAATGGAAAATAAATTATGAGAAAAAATGATTGGGCCTCTTCTATGCTGGATTGTACTTGACTACTCTGTCTCTTCCTTCTGTTTAGGCCAACACTCCCCCTCTCTAGTGTCTATCGCCCCTGACAGACCTCTGTTCTGTAGGGTGGTCGATATAATATTGAATGACATTAGTAGCCAGCTCGTGTTCACTGAGCCTTAACCCTGTTGCCAAATCTTCTTGCAAAACATCCTAATTGATGGCACCAGGGATATCAGGTTGGGGGGTCATGTAAAATTTAGAATACATAGCCTTCTCACATGCAAATAAGTGAAGTAGGTGTGTTGGCTTCGGTGCGAAACACCTCCGAGTGATATTCCTAGAATCCTGTTCTACACATTTCTTTGAAGGTTTGTTTGTAACATGTGTGGAGGTATTTTATATGTACATTCCAAGCATAGGTGACTCTAATGCTTAGGGTGGTTCTCATGTCGTACACAAGGTCGTAGTTTCCATTGGTGAAGCCCGGTAGAGCTACTTGTGGTGCTTTTGTATTGCAAAAAGTTTTGAACATGATGTGCATCATATCCAAAATTTTTAGCATCATTTACATAGCGACATCTGGCATTGACTTTAGGCGACAGATCCAATGTCGGATGGTGGCCATCATGTAAGCAATGGAGGGTGGTCCTTGCAGTGGTGCAATGTATGGATAATTCAACCATTCTTTACAGTGGGCATTATCATGTACTTTAATATTGAACGCTTTCCATGATCTACACCATGGAACTGGACCATAGCATGGATTGTAAATGAGATGTAAAGGTGCATGGTTCCACGTATGCAATATTTTGGGGTAAGTTTTGTCGCCATGTTGGTTGATAGAGCTTGCCTTTTTATGCCTCTAGTGGTAGGTCCTTGGGTTGAAACTAGGTTGCAAAGGTGGGATCAGCAACCTACTCATCTATTCTCACATAAACAAGATCAATATCACCTGCTAATACCTTCTCTCTGATGAAGTGATAATGAATCTTGATATGGTTTGTTCTAGCATGAAAAACAAGATTTTGTGCTAACTGTATGTTGCTAATATTATCACAATAAATAGTGATAGGCTTTGGCACTTCCACACCTAAATCTGCAAGTAGCATTTCTAGCCATGATGCCTCACATGATTCCATTGCAGCACCTCTATACTCAACCTTTGTACTTGACAAAGAAACAGTGGGTTGCTTCTTGCTCCTTCATGTAATAGCTGCACTCCCAAGTGAGAATAGAAGACCACTACTAGATCTTCTATCTGCAATGCTATGAGCCCAATCTGCATCGGTGTATCCATAAACCTGCAAATCTACACCGACTCATAAAACAATGCATAATCCAAAGTAAAACTCACATAACATAGAGTGCACCTCAAAGCATCCAAATGTGGCTTCTTAGGAACCTGCATAAACTGACTTTCAAGTCCAACAATGTAGTTAAGATTAAGCCTCGTAATTGTGAGATATATCAAGCTTCCCACAATTTTCCTGTACATAGTACCATTTTCCAATGCTTCACATGACGTAGTATCTAACTTCAAATTCTGATCTAATGGCATAGAAATTGGCTTACAATCAGCCATACCATACTTTTGTAGCATATTCAAGGCATATTGCCTTTGTGACATCCATATACCTGTTTGGAAATTTCTACGGCCTC
Source organism: Ceratopteris richardii (assembly GCA_020310875.1). Classification (NCBI taxonomy): domain Eukaryota; kingdom Viridiplantae; phylum Streptophyta; class Polypodiopsida; order Polypodiales; family Pteridaceae; genus Ceratopteris; species Ceratopteris richardii. Next base: position 153,754,844 of record CM035426.1, on the reverse strand, counting down.
TTTGGCTCCCCCTGCCTCAAAAGTGTCCTCTTCCTCCTGCATGATTCTATTGCTGACTTTGGTCTTGGTTACTATTTCCTCTTCCACTTCCAAAACATCTACCTCTGCCTCTTCCTCTACCAGATTAGAATACCTGCTCAGAACTAGATTTTCCTTAGGAGTTTGAATCCTCACCAAGATTTTTTCTTCAATAATCAGCATAGATACCAGATCAGCAAAATTCAAAATATTTTCCCTGGTCTGTATAGAAGTTATGAACTGCTTATATGCAGTTCCTAAACCACAAAGACACACTTCCACCTTAGCATCATCATCTACATTCATGCCAATAGATGCAAGTGACTCACATATGCTTTTGATTTTCAAGGTGTAGTCACTTATCGACATGCTCTTCTTCTCCAATGTATGCAGCTCGTTCTTGAGTTGCAATTTTCGTGCCTTTGTATTGGTCTCATACAATGTGACCAAATTGTTCCAAGCCTCTTTTGGAGTCTTGACATCCTGTATGTGTCCAATCATGCTATCTTGTATGCTAATAGATACCCAGTACATTACCTTTTGTGCTCCTTGATTCCATTCCTCATATGCTCTTAACTAATCTGTAGTCTGATTCCTTTCTGTAACTGCGGAGCATTTTCATTCTCTCCTTCGATGTACTTCTAGTAGCCTTTTCCCATCAGGAAATTTTTCATTCTGAATCTCCAAGCATGGAAATTGTTCTTTTCTAGCTTATCGCTCATAAGTTGACTCATTCCATCTGCGTTTGCCATCTGCACCAATTCTCAACACTGCAAAACACTATAAGTAGCACTTCTACTTGAACATTATCGCACTATGATATGACAGTTTTGATGGAGAGTGTTAATCTCCAAAAGAACAAGTTACTCTTGTAATTAGAGCACCTCTATAACAAGAATAACTCAAACCTTCTCCAAACTTAGAGGATCAATGATCAATTATAAAGATTTTGAAAAATCTGTGAAGAAGATGACTACACGGAAAGTCTGTTGCACGTATCTCTCTCATTACCTTATCAATTGTGTAAAGTTTTTTATGAAACTTTGCACAAGGTTTGCCTACAATTTGTGCACCTTCTCCAAGTTGAATCACTTCAAAAGATTCAGTATATTTTTAGAAATGATCTCAACAAGTTACCTATGTCTAAAACTACTCTTCTGAGAAGTCGATTTAGACACCTATAACTTTTAACGCTTGGTTCTCTCAATCTAGAACCCATTTATGAAAATGATTTTAGCCGTAGATAGCTTACCTTCCAACTTAAAGATTGAGTGCTTGCTTGCTCAAAACTTTACACTGTGGAAGGAGAACTGACCAAAACATTAACATCGAATTTTGTGCCTGTTTCAGGAACTAGTGAACACTTCTTCACATATGAATGTTCCTACACTTAATTCTCATAGTCTGTTTACAATTAGGCTCTCAAACTCTAACCATAGACTCATTAACTATGGACTTAGACATCTACAAAAGGATTCTTGAAATGGTCAAGCACAGAAGGAGAATACACAAAAACATCGGGCGCAATTTTTCTTCCATTTCTGAAGAAATTTACAACTGAGTGATGAGAGAGACTCAACTCACTTCTAAGATATCTAATGACTCATACAACTACTGATCACTCTATTCTCATGCTCTCTCATATTTGCCCCGACTTTTTTCTTGTATATATAGGCAAATATTTACAATATCATGACTATACAAAAGTATAAGTGTACTATCTCTGAATTAATGTACATATGTGTACACATCTTCATCCTCTGAATATGCACTTCCTACATGCTTCGTAATTTGAAATTTCCTTCAATCTTTTGGCTTTCAAACTTTCATTAAAACTTCAATTGTTGATTGCCCTGCACCAACAGCTCCCCCTCAATCATGAATTGAGGTTTTCGCTACCTTCTTTATACATGCCATGTCTTTGAATCTCTGTAGCTTTGGTCCATCCAAGCTTTTGGTTAGCATATCAGCTATTTGATCTTTTGTTGAAGTATGTATGACTTCAATCTCTTTATCCATCACCTTCTCTCTTAGAAAGTGATACTGAATCTCAATGTGTTTGGTCTTGGCATGAAGATAGGATTAGCAGCTAAATACAATGAACTCATGTTATCCCCATGAATGGTAGGTGTACTCTGTATGATGTCAAAACTCTTCATGAGAGTCTTAAGCCATATTACTTCCTTTGCAGCTTCAACCATGCCTTTGTACTCAACCTCTGTAGATGACAAAGCAACTATGTGTTGCTTCTTTGAACACCAAGAAATTAACTTATCTCCCACATAACATAAGTATCCATATGTTGATCTCCTATCATCAGGATTACCTGCCCAATCTGCATCACTATATATCTTGATGTTTGTATCTGATGTAAAACCATAATACAAACCCTCTTTGAGTGTACCCTTAATGTACCTCAACACTCTTTGACCTGCAATCCAATGTTCTTTTCTAGGACAATACATGAATTGGGACAATACTCCCACTGCATATGATAAGTCAGGCCTAGTTAAAGTAGCATAAACCAAACTACCAACCAAACTTTGGTATAACTTCATGTCCTTGAACTCTTCTCCTCCATATCTGCTCAATTTGTGATTCACCTCCATTGGGGTAGGTGCTATCCTGCAATCATTCATCTTAAACTTGATCAACAAGTTTCTCAAATACCTTTCTTGAGTCACATACACTCCATGTTGAGTTTATGAAATCTCCATGCCCAAGAAATATGACAAGTCTCCCAAATCACTGATTTTGAACTCTTTCTCCATTTGCTTCTTTAGGCTTTGAATGCCTTTCTCATCTGTACCTGTAAGAATTATATCATCAACATATATGCACATGTATATGAACCCATCATCAAGTTCTTTCAAGAACTTCACAAGTCTATAATTCCATGCACTTGGGGCCTGCTTCAAACCATACAAAGCTCTCTTGAGCTTGCGCACATGATCTGGATACCTTCCATCTCTGAATCCTTGTGGTTTCTTCATGAAAACATCATCTAAAATATAACCATTTAAAAAAGCATTCTTCACATCTAATTGACATAATTTCCAACCTTTACATGCAGCAATGGCTATGAGTGTCCTGACGGTTGTCATCTTTGCCACAGGACTATAGGTCTCATCATAGTCTACACCATATGTCTGAGCAAAACCTTTCACAACAAGTCTAGCTTTATACCTAGACACACTTCCATCTACAAATCTCTTTGTCTTATAGACCCATTTGCATCCAATGATCTTCTGGCTATTTGGTTTAGGAACCAACTCCCATGTCTGATTCTCCATCAATGCATCATATTCTTCCTGCATAGCTTTCTCCCAATTTTCCTTACCTTTTGCCTCTTCATATGTAGAAGGGTCTTCATCTGCCTTTATCATATAAGCATAATCTTTGGTAGCCAAAAAAGAAGCGTCATAGCTATATCTTGTAGGTTGCCACTTATGTCTTGATGACCTTCTAAGTTCTCCACTCCTTGAGGTTTCTGGTTCATCACACTCAGGATCAAATCTTGGCATTTCTTCAACTTCAACCTGTACCTTCATTATTCTCCTCTTCATCAAATATCTGAACCTTTGATTTACCTTTCTTTTGATTCACAACTTCTTCATCACCTGCATTAATATTGATTGTACCTGCATACCAAGTACCTTGCTCATCAAATGTAACATCTTTTCATACAAGAAATTGTTTTGTGGATGGACTCAACAACCTATATCCCATCTGCTTATCATCATATCCAATGAATACATACTTTTCAGCTTTAGGTTCCAATTTGTGCCTTAATTGTGATGGCACATATGCATATGCCAAACATCCAAATACTTTTCAATGACCTAGTAGCGTGTTTACAGCCTCAGCCCACAAATAATTTGGGCAATTTTTCTCCTTCATCATTGACCTTGCAAACTCAACAAGAGTTCTATTCCTCCTTTCTGCTACACCATTTTGTTGAGGAGAGTACCTGCAAGTAACCTCTCTTTTTATACCTACATTCCACAAGTAATCACTGAACTCATTAGAAAAATACTCTCCCCCTCCATCTGACCTTAGTCTCTTCAACTTATGACCTGTAATTCTCTCTGCATACATATGATAATGTTTGAATGTATTGAATACCTCTGACTTATCTTTGATCACATAGATAGTGATCCATCTAGTAGCATCATCAACATAAATCACATAATATCTTAAACCATTGATACTGAAATCCTTTGATGGCACCCACACATCTGTGTGTACCAATTCAAGCTTTTTTGAATACATAAAACCATGCTTGAAATAAGATTGCTAATGAGCCTTACCTAATTGACATGCCTCACATCTGTATGTCATATGTTGACCTGCAACATTAAGCAATCCAAGCACTCAACCATTGTTAATCATATCTTTGATACCTCTTTCATTGAAATGTCCAAGCCTCTTGTGCCAAAGATCTAACTCAGAGATCTTATGCCCTCCATAGGTGAACAAGGCATGACCAACATTACCTTGAATCTTCAATGTGAACAATCTTCCTTCTTTTTTTCCCTGAAACAATCTGTTTATACCCATTGCTAGGGTCTTCCACAAACACTCCTTCATTAGTGAATCTAACTTCATAACCTTTTTCAACAATTTGTCCTACACTTATCAAATTCGTAGGAATTGTAGGAACATACAAGACCTTACTCAAGAGGGTACTTCCATCCTTGGCCTTCATTGATCCAATTGACTTCACATTGTGCTTTGTATTGTCACCTATTTGAGCTACATGATTAGTTACCTTATTCTCCAAATCAGTCATCAATGCTATGTTACCACTCAGGTGATTGCTACACCCTGAGTCAATGTAGAAGACTCTTTGGTCTTCACTTTGCCTTTCACAAGTTGCATTCATTATCAATGTTGAATCCTCCTTCTGATCTGAAGCATAATTGTAATAGGTATTGTTGTATTGTTGACTTTGGAATCCTCTACCTGCATTTCTTCCAAAGTAACCTCTACTACCTCTACCTCTAAAATTACCTCTTTGATTTCTGCCACCTCTTCCTCTTGAATTAAAGTTCTGATTATATCCAACATTACTCTGAGTATTATGCCAACAATCATTAGCTAAGTGATTTGTCTTACCACAAATCCAGCAAGCTTTGACTCCATCTTTATTACTCCTTCCTCTTCCTCTACCTTTACCACCTCCTCTTCCTCTTAAGAAGTTGGCTTGACTAGTTGTGCCTTCATCTTCATTTGCTTGTTGCTTCCCTTTGCTATTTTTCTTCTTATCCTTTGAATACATTGCATGACCTGCACTTTTGTCACCTTCACCTTTGACATCCTGTTCAAAGGTTAACATATGTCCTAGCAACTGGTTTAAGTCAGGAGTAAAATGATCAAGTGACAATTCAGTAGACAAAATGAATGGCTTCCATTTGTCATCACCTCTCAAACCTGTGAGGATTTGACTTACCAATTTATCCTCCTCAATGTCTTCATCAACTGCACCTAATGCATCTGCAATGTCCTTCATCCTTGTTACATAGCCTGAGATGGATTGAGAAGCCTTCTTCTTGAAAGTGGTAAATTCTGCCCATACGGATGCCTTCCTTGACTTTGTAGTGTTTTGGAAATGCTCTTCCAAAGCATTCCATATATCACTTGCACTTTCAAGACCTCTAATGTGAGGTAGCAAGTAGTCATTGACTGCCATATAGATAATGCTCCTAGCTTGAGCATCTCTCTTCATCCAATTCTTCAAATCTGATAATTCCTCCCTAGTTGGAACACTAGGATCTTTGAACTGAGGCTTTTCTTCTTCACCTGTGATGTAACTTATGAAGTATTTGCTCATAACATGAGCTTCCATCCTCATTGACCATGCTGGATAGTTCTCTCTATCCAACTTCTCTATTTGAAGAGAATCTCCCATCCTTTCTTCACTTGTATATTGAATTCTTCAACCTTTATGAGTAATAGATGTACCTTAACTTTGAATAATTTTCCTTTTGTCTTCCTTGATGTCGTATGACCTCCTTCTCAAGCTTTGCTCTCAAGCTTTCACCTTCTGAGTCTTTATTTGTTGAGTTCTTTATGTCTGCAGCAGTCAGGGTCCTCCTTCCTTCAATTCTGATGCTTCCTGCTCTGATACCATTGATGGAGAGTGTTAATCTCCAAAAGAACAAGTTACTCTTGTAATTAGAGCACATCTATAACAAGAATAACTCAAAGCTTCTCCAAATTTAGAGGATCAATGATCAATTATAAAGATTTTGAAAAAATTGTGAAGAAGATGACTACACAGAAAGTCTACTGCACATATCTCTCTCATTACCTTATCAATTGTGTAAAGTTTTTTATGAAACTTTGCACAAGGTGTCACCTACAGTTTGTGCACCTTCTCCAAGTTGAATCACTTCAAAAGATTCAGTATATCTTGAGAAATGATCTCAACAAGTTACCTATGTCTAAAACTACTCTTCTGAGAAGTCGATTTAGACACCTATAACTTTTAACACTTGCTTCTCTCAATCTAGAACCCGTTTATGAAAATGCTTTTAGCCACAGATAGATTACCTTCCAACTTAAAGATTGAGTGCTTGCTTGCTCAAAACTTTACACTGTGGAAGGAGAACTGACCAAAACATTAACATCAAATTTTGCGCCTGTTTTAGGAACTAGTGAACACTTCTTCACATATGAATGTTCCTACACTTAATTCTCACAGCCTGTTTACAATTAGGCTCTAAAACTCTAACCATAGACTCATTAACTATGGACTTAGACATCTACAAAAGGATTCTTGAAATGATCAAGCACAGAAGGAGAATGCACAGAAACATCGGGCGCAATTTTTCTTCCATTTCTGAAGAAATTTACAACTGAGTGATGAGAGAGACTCAACTCACTTCTAAGATGTTTAATGACTCATACAACTACCGATCACTCTATTCTCATGCTCTCTCATATTTGCCCTGACTTTTTCTTGTATATATAGGCAAATATTTACAATATCATGACTATACAAAAGTATAAGTGTACTATCTCTGAACTAATGTACATATGTGTACACATCTTCATCCTCTGAATATGCACTTCCTACATGCTTCATAATTTGAACTTTCCTTCAATCTTTTGGCTTCCAAACTTTCATTAAAACTTCAATTGTTGATTGCCCTGCACCAACAAGTTTGATCTCAAAAAAACAATTTTCGTGTATCAACAATGCATAGAATTCTTGAAATTTAGGATCTGGAATATATGAGTGTTTCCAAACACAACGCAAGTTATAATTTCTGAAATTGACCTGGTTTTTCTGTGGGCCCCACCTTGCAGGCTTGAAATGGAGGTCGAGATGGCTCCAAAACTTCGATCTGACAAAAACAAGTGATCTTAAAGGGATAACTCTCGAAAATATTTTGAGCTCTTCTACCTTCACACCAAATTTCGTAGCAAACGGAGGTTGTTTGTGAATCACATTTTCTCCACACCTTTTCACGCACTCTTCATTGTCGCCTTCTCCATGAGCTCTCTATAGCGACACTGGCTCTGATACTATGTCATGAGGAAGGAGATAAGGAAGAGAGCTCATACACACATTCTCACTCTCAAGGAGAAGCACACACACAGATTGAGGCAAGGAAGAATCTTCTTCTTCTTCTTCTTCTTCTTCTTCTTCTTCTTCTTCTTCTTCTTCTTCTTCTTCTTCTTCTTCTTCTTCTATTACATAAAAAGGAATGTACAAGAATGACCTAAAAACAAGAGTACAGCAAGTGCAACATATAAAGATTAGTACATAAGGAAAAATCTAATGTCCGTGAATGAGTGAGCTGGCAAGTAACAAATGTGCCATCACTCTCAGTAGATAAATCCAATAAAGCTCAATGAAGTATCCCAGACATATACCGGTGTGATCATTATACATGTCAGAGAAACAAAAAATTGATACGTGTCATCCTAGATCATCACATGTTGAGCTTGATATCTCAACAATTAATAGGACCAACAAAGTCTATTCCCCACTTAGAGAATGCACGTCCTCCCATCATGGGTTTTAGTGGCATCTCATCCTTACGTATCGGATACTGAGTTTGCTGATAAATATCACACCTCTTCAAATAGGTATGTGCATCCATGTGAAGTGTTGGCTACTAGAGACTTGCAAACAATATTGCCTTGATCACACGGTCTGGCCCAAAGTGTCCTCTTGCTACACCTTGGTGGGCAATCTCCAAGATCTTAAGATATTCACTCTCGTGGACACACAACCTAAGATATCTGTCTTTTCCCCGTTTGTATAGATTATCACCTATGAGTGTTTAATATAGTGCTTCTTGCTCTAAGCTTCGTTGTCTGGCCAATGTCATTTCATGAGGGAATGTTCTCGTCCTCAAAAACCTCACCAATGGTTCACTCCAATCTGGTATTAGAGACACTTGAATAGTGTAGAATACTCCACGAGTGGTCTAGTACAACAGACTGGACATTCCTTGCACAACTTATGGACATGTGCTTCCATAGTTGGCCAATACACACCTAATCTTCGGAGGGTTTGGAGGGTTCTATGTTTGGAGTAATGTTGTTGCAGTGCACCTACATGTGCTATTTGCAACCACTTTGCATGCTCGTCTTCTTCTACACAACAAGCTAGTATGCCTCGATTGGTCTGCTTATACATGCTGCATGCTAGTAGGTGATATTTTTGAGATCTCACCACTTCTTTATCTTTGATTTTGAGAACAGAATGTTTAGGTCCAAAGGTCAGAATAGGCACTATCATTTTGGCCCAATCAGGCACTACTTCTAGATTGAACAAGTAAGCATCAGGAAGTTCGTCTGATACTCCTTGGGGAACTCCCCTGAAGTTAGTCTAGAAAGGTGATTTGCCCTAAGATGAGGCCTACCTTTCCTAACCACCACTTCAAAATCATATTCCATTAGTAAGAGGAAGCACCTTACTAATCTACTTGTATTGCGGGGTTTGTTTACTAGATAGCGTAATGCTTGATGGTCTGTAAAAAATTTAAACTTATTTGCAAGAAAATAATGTCTAAACTTCTTAATCGCATACACCATGCCTTTGGTGGTAGTATAATTTCATTCAGCCACATTCAATTGTCTACTCGTGTAGGCTATTGGAAGATCCATATTATCTTTAGTAGTAGGTTGAGCTAGTACACACCCAATAGCATAATTGGATGCATCCACATGAACGTGGAATGGCTTGTTCCAATTTGGTGTAGTCAAGATTGGTGTTGAATAGAGTCATCATTTGAGATCATTGAAGGAGTTCTCACATTCTTCGGCCCACTTAAAGTTAGTCAAGAGGGAGTACAGAGGCTTTGCAATTATAGCATACATGTGAATGAATCGTCAATAATATCCGCAATGCCCCATGAAAGCTTGCACTTCCTTGACATTCCTTGGCCTAGGTAGCTCCTCTGACTTTATCCTCATCCATGGATATGCCATTCTTTGACACTATGTGTCCTAGAATCTTGCCTTGTGTGACCATGAAAACACACTTTTCTAGGTTCACGAAGACCTGATATTCTCTACATTTGTCAAAGATTTGTCTAAATTCAGGTATATGTGTTTGTCTAATGTTGGAATGAGCATAGAGAAAATCAACATAGACTTCTAAGTTTTTCCTCAAGAACTCTTTAAGCACATGGCACATCAGCCTCTAAAAGGTAGCTGGTGCATTTGTAAGCCCAAATGGCATTAGCTGAAAAGAAAATATGCCCCACTAAAAGGATCCATTATGATGGATTTTAACTCTGAATCACTTTCTTGTTCTAGTTCTTTTGTGTTAGGCTCGCACTCTTCCACAAACAAATCACACATAATTGGTTCTATGGCAAAAACTGAAATGTCATAGCCCTCTTCATCACAGTGTGGTGTCCATTGTTATTCATTGATGGCTACATCCATTGCTGCTAGGATTTCTACCCAACCATGAGGTTCAAATGCTTCATCATGGAAAACTACAGGGGCATAGGTTGGGTCTCGTATTGATCTATGAGTTTCCTTTGCACCTACCTCTCTAGCTTTTTCCCTTATTCTTTTGCAACTTTACACATCCATACGTGGGTGTCTTCATGCATCCATGAGGATCCTGATCCTATGGAATGCACTTACTCTGTATCATCGGTGGCTCTATGTATGGGATTCCACTGGATAGGGGGCACATCTCTATGAGATTAATCCATGAGATTGACTTTGGTTGTGAAAGATAAGTGTTGCAAATACAAGGAATCGGTTCCCCAATCCTATACTACTTGCAATTGTCTCAGGAATGGTCTTCCCGAAATCATCTCATCGGCCTAATTTTTGCTAAAGTCACATATGGCAAAGGTATGCTCGAACTCTACACCACAAGTAGTGAGAGTTATTCCTTCTAGCAGTCCTAAGGGTCTCTCAATGTGACCATCGGACATCTATAATTTCATTCTCGCTCGCCTGAGTGCTGGTTTGCCCCAATGCTTCCATAAGGAAGTGGTAACAATTGCAACTCCAGCACCTAATTCCAAAATCACCTTGGTGGTGTAACCTTGATGAATAGTGGGAAGATAGGTGTTTCCTTCTTCTCCTTCGCTCATGTCTCCTGTCTTGTCCAAATGTATTTTTGGCATTGTATGAGATCCCACCTAGGAACAAGGTTTCGCTACTTAATTTTGGCACTTGGTTGGCTATGTGTTTCCACAATTCTGGCTTAACCTTGAGTAGTTCCTCTAAAGTAAGATTGCAATGCACACTACCTCTATATTCCTAGGTATGATTGAATTTTCCTTTCTTACCATGATCGTGGGTGCCCTTATATAGGTGGACTGAATTGAGGCAATTCCTGCAAAGAATTAGACTCGAAGTCACTAGGTTATTCATCTTCCTGCTCTCCATAGATGGAAGGAATGTCTTGTGGGAATCAATCATGTAGGTCATCCACAAGTTCAATAGGAGGAGGATTCTCACTTTCTTTGGATCATTTCTCTTCTTGAATTTCTCTTAAAAATTCTTATGAATACGGATTTATAGAAGAAGAGGTGTCTAGTTCAATGGAATTAGGCACATAAGCTTCCTTGGGAGGAATACTCATTCTTTCACTTGCCTTGTCCTTACCTTGGGAGGCAGCATCCTTTTCAGATTTTGCAATTAGCATCTCCAATCTATCTATTAATCCATCAAAATGTAATTGACTTAGCTGAACTAGAGCAATTGAAAAGTCGACTAGCTTCAAACATGGTTCGAGCCAATTCTACCATCTTAGTAGAAAGTTTGGTCCGTTCAAGCTCTAAATCTGCCCTAGGGGAACTTTTTTCATGATTAGTTATGTTTGGCCCTTCTCGTATTCTAGCCTGATAAGCTTTAAGCATCATGTCTATGTCCTTCGGAGTGGGATCTGCTAAGACTAATCCTACTCTAGGTGGTGATGGGATTGTGTGAGGTGGGTTAGAAGGTGGTGGATTGGAGGGTGATGGGAATGGTGGTGGTGGAGTTGTGTGAGAGTGTGTTTGAGATCTAAGTTCAATTATCTTGGCTTTTGTTTCTCAGGCTTTCCTCAAGTTCACTCATCTTCTTTGCCCATTGCTTTTTCATTCGTTCACGAATTTCTCTCCAAGCTCTTGTCCTCTTCTTATTCTAGCTCTCGGTCTCACTAACCTTAGAACTCTTTTCCCGACTTAAGTCTTTGTTTTGCTTAAGTGCATGAGCTCTCATGAAAACTTGCACTGGGGTAGTGGAAGTCACACTTCCCATCTAGTCTACCACTAACCCAATGATGTTGATAGGAGTGATTTTTGGCATATTGGTGGGGTTCTTAGAACAATCTTGTAACAGGATCTCCTTCCCACAATCTTGACAAAAGCCTTGAATTGCCATAAATTGGGGTTGTGTGGGTGTTGGGATAGGGCAATCACATATGAGGTGATCTCCCTGACATTGATAGCATGGTCCTCTAGGAAATGGGGGCCTTATTTTCCTAGGTTGGGGCCTAGAGTTAGGGTTTGCGTACATGACATTTGCATATTCTGGCTCCCAATTGGGTTCGCTCAGGTCTTCATAATAGTATGACTCATTATGCTCATGTGACTGCATATAGTAAGCATGTGGACTATCAATATGAGTCGAGTCAAAGCTATGATCATTTGGGTCACTTTCTGAAAGCAATGGTGATACTAGCATTAAGGCTCTATTCAGATTTTACTCAACAATCGCATATTTCACTGGCATTACATTGGCTGGAGGAGGAGGTTGATGCACTAAAACTAGTTGAGGTCTTTTTTGCCCTTGATAGGGTTGTTGGGGTCTACCATACTGTTGTGGTGGGTACTAGTTCTGGTATCTTTCCTATTGTGGATATAGCTGAGGATAATTTTGTCTAACAACTTGTTTATTATATGGGCAATCTTGTGGAGTGTGGTTGGTATATCTCCTTTCTATGGTGTAGTATTGGCTGTTAGGGTTCACTTGGGGTTGAGCCATGATAGGGCACACACTAACCATATGGTCTCCTCCACAGGTATAACATCATTTCACTGGGGCAAATCTCGATATGTGTTTGCTAGAGACTCCTTGCTTATGTGCTACCTTCTCTGCAAGTTCCTCAATAGATGTGGGATGGCTTTGAATTGAGGCTAGTAGAGCTATCTGAATCTTTGTAGATTTTTGAAAGCTCTAGTTCCTCCCCTAGATTATCCTCAATATCTATGCACATGTGTACACACTCTTCTATGGATCTAGGGTCCTTTAAGTACACGTAAGATCTCAATTTGGTACTTAACAAACCATCTAAGAATAAAGCCACTTGTTTGGTGGGTTTTGGTAACTCAGGCACATGGCATCTCTCTAGGTATTGTCGAAACCTTCTTCTTGCAAGTCTCACTATCTCTTGAGGTGTTTTTTTAAACTATGGATCAATGAGGAAGTGTTGTGCCTTACACCACTCTTTCAAAATTCTGTGATGAAGGCTTCTAGCAGTTGGACTATGTTCCTAAATTACCTCTGTTGTAGTGGTTAAAACCACGTAAGGGCCATGTTCTTCAGGGTTAGACCAAAAGCATTGTATTGCATGAACAAGTCATCAACTTGCTCAGCTCTCAAGACTTGCCTAAATTATGCCACGTGATCGTATAGGTCTCCAGTGCCATCAAAGCAGTTCTTTTAACCAATTGTGTAGGCCTCAATGTCCTAGAGTGTTCTTTAGGCCTTGATAGAGGGAATTTGCCTACATTTCTTTGATTCCTTGCATCTCTATGTCTCTCATTTTCCATTCTATCTATCTCTATTCTTGTTCTTTCTCTTCCCATTGGGTTAACAAAGCTCACCTCGGGTCTGAATCTACTCTTCTCCCTTTGAGTTCCATGAGCCTAGGATGTTCCAACTCCTTGGTGACCATAAGAGACATTATATCTTGGTTGGGGAAAAATAAATTCACCCTTCCAAGTGTAGGCATGTCTACCATGCTCCAAGACCACAAAGACCCTCTTTGAGGTATTGTCTAAGTAGGTCACTTTGTCGGGGTTTCTCCGGATCTTTAAATTCATATATGGTAAGCATTCCCACTTCATTAGGATGGTCAGGTTTTATACCTCCAAAAGTCCTTGTCTGTCTCTCGGTTTAAGATAAAATCTATGCTCTTATTGTCCTAGGGAACCCACTCTCCATTGATTACTCTAGTAAGAACTGATTTGCATCGAGGGGTTTTGGGCTCTCTTACTAAGTTCCCTTACTCTATGTCACCTATTTCGGTCTCTGAGATTATGTTTCCAAATTCATTTGTCCTATCTGGTTGGCTACTGACCACATACATAGTTCCTTCTTTGTCTATGTATGAGCCATCTTCAAATTTGACTACTGGATGTTCTTGCCCAACAAGTTGATCTAGGTTTTTATTTTGGACAATAGATCTTCTCATACCATCCTCATAGATGCAAGCACCTGATCGATTGGTCTTGATATATTCCATTTGAGTCTTGTAAGGGCCCTCTAGTTTTTTTAGGTACACTACTCCTAAGCTACCTACAGGTCTCTCCATGCTATAAGACATCTCCGAGTCACTTGTTTCCGAACAGAGAATATAGGGATAACCGCTAAGCTGTTGGGCCCAAGACCTAGTGCTGTGGTTGACACTAGCCTCGGATGATCTGATACTTTGACAGTCTCTTCCACAGTGTCTTCCAGATCTCAGGTTCATATGCCCTATTGATTAGCCCAATGACCCTTGTACAACCATGTTGTTGATTCCTTAATATCACTCACTTGTCCCTTTTAATTCCTTTATGATGTATTTCCTCATCTTTGAATATGCGTCATAAGGAGCACTTAACTTTTCCATACTTGATGTTTTTCATCCAATTACATTAAGTTCTTTACCCTTAATTCATCCCTTGACTGCAATTTAACTTATTCTTATACTTGAGAATTTAGAGGCTCTTAGGACTTGAGTGTTCCTATCGTAATCCTAATCAATCAAAACATCTAACTGCACTTAACCTAAGCTAGGAATGGACTGAGGGGGTTGAGAGATCTTCTAACCTCAAGTCGGTTCTCCTTGCTGCACTTGTATGCTCAGGACGCATGTTCCCAAGCCTGCACACACTATCACTTGCTTTGGTCTCACCAAGAGCTCTCAATGATCTTATAAAAGTTCCAAGTTTAGCTCAAGATTTTACCTTCAATTGATAGACAATTTGATTCAGACACTTTTATCACCCTTTTTCCCCCTTGTATTGCATAGAAAATTTTCTAGAGTCCCTTAGGTTTCCTATTCCGAATTGAGGTTCAACTTCATACGAGCTTCCCAACGAGCTCTAAAGCTCAAAAAATAGACTTCGTATGAAAAAGTTATGTCCATTCAAGGTTTAGGGGGTTAAAATAGGTAATCAGGACCTCACAGGGTCTTAGTGTATTTTTATAAGTCCTCTGTAATTGTCTGAGTAAATGAGTGTGCAAATATGCCCCAAAATTAGTCCAGATTTTCAAAAAAACACCACTTTAATTTTTGCCAAAATTGTCTATCTGTCGTGATAGACGGGTGTCTATCGCAATAGATGGGTGTTTGTCACGATAGACACTGTCTATCATGAGCTCTATCTATCATGATAAACGATTGTCTATCGTGATAGACGGGTGTCTATCGTCTATTGTGAAGTCGGTCTATCGGGATAGATGGTGTCTATCATGGGGCCTATCTTTCACGATAGACGGGTGTCTATCACGATAGATAGGTGTCTATCGCAAAAGATGAGTGTCTATCGCAAAAGACGGGTGTCTATCACGATAGATGGTGTCTATCATGAGCTCTGTCTTTCGTGATAGACAAGTGTCTTTCGTGATAGAGAGGTGTCTCTCATGATAGACGAGTGTCTATCATCTGTCGTGAATTCGGTCTATCACGATAGACGGGGGTCTATCGTGGATTTTGGTCTATCATCTATCGTGGATTTTGGTCTATCATCTATCGTGGATTCTGTATGACATCTATCATGGGTCTGTCTGTCATGGGCTCTGTGTATCGCAATAAATGGGTATATGTCATGATAGGCGGGTGTCTATCGCGATCGACATTGTCTATCACGATAGATGCCATCTATCATCTATTGTGGCTTTGGCCTTTCATGATAGACACAAAAAACGCAAATTTTTTGGATCTTTCTTATGACTTGGAGTGCTCTAATGGTGTGGTCTCTCATGCCATGCATGCAAACAAAAAATATTAGCTTTCGCTATCTATTGCAACAAACAAAGGTCGTCTCAGAACTTGTGCAAAGATCTGTCATGCCTGCACAAGTTGCTGGATATGGTGATACAGTTAAGACCTACATCAAAAGCTCAAAAACTCACAAAAAGTGAATGCACAATCGCTCTCTCATGCTCTCTCTCACAATTGAAATGAGAGAAATGAGGTGGGGATGGGGATATGACCAAAAAACTAAAATTTCAACAAAGATGGAGATGGAGGTGGGAGATGGTGAGGACGATGATGGTGATGATGATGATGAAGAAAGCAAGAAAAAATAATGAAAAATAAAGAAAAGTAAGGATATTGCCTAAAATTACAATGTCACAACTCTACGTCTTACCATCAGATGCTTGTTCTCGAAGCTCTCTCCCCAACAACGACACAAAATTTGGTGTCACTCTAGCACAATGGCAAGTACCAACGTGAGGAGATCCACCTCATAAATGCCAATCCGCGAACACCTGAGGACTAGTATGATTACTATGAGCAAGTGATGGCACAAGTGCATGAGTGACAAGCACACAAACATGCACACACATGCACACGCATGTGCGCACAAGGCAAGAACAAAGGGAAGAACAATGGAGTTCTTTGTATTACTCAAAAAGTCTCTTACAATAGCTCAAAACTCTAACAAGCTTACCCCAAAAATGAGCTCTTTAGCTCTTTTTATAGTCTTTTGACTAGCTTTAGCCCTGTCCAAACCTAGTGTCTAGCCTAGTTAAAAATTAGGTTCTAGGGCTTATTTGAGGGCTCAAACGGAGTCTAAAAATTATGAAAATTGGTACACAAGTACTTCTATTAATCCTCAAGCTCAAGCACTCCTCGACTTGGAGAAAATGGAGTCTATTCTACCAAAACAGGATTTACAATGTATGTGTAGTGATGAAAAACACCTTTAATGGAAAATAAGTTATGAGAAAAAATGATTGGGCCCCTTCTGTGTCGGACTGTACTTGATTGTTTTATCTCTTCCTTGCTTGTAGGCCAACACATGCAAATGTACAAAGTAACTTGCTACAAGAATCCTCATATCTTTGTACAATCACCATTGAACTTTTTTGGCATCCAAATCTTGGGTTCCTTCTTGAAGGATGAAATAGGGCAGTGATTTACTTGAATGTTTCCTTGTTTTACTTGAATTTTTTATTCATTCTTTTAACTATTGCATTAGTGTGCACACATGCGTGAGATGTCCCATCTCGACTTGTCTTTTTTTATTAGTTAAGTCCTTGACTTGTTGCTAGAGATTCTAAAGTGATGCCACAATCTGTTCAACTATGTTCTCAATGATGTTTGGTCTTGGATAGAATTGAGTCTTGCCAAAATGTCAGGGGAGCACTAGATTGTGAACTTTGACTATACTAGATAAGACTTTGAAAATATAACTTTGATTACAAGATCAACCACATAGGGGAGAAACACAAGAGTACACAACTATTACAAGAAGTCCCACAATGAGAGTGTGAAGGACTTCTCACGCTTTGAGGCAAGGACTTGAACTGTTCAAATGAGTGTGATGATCAGCTTATGTCCCATGACTAAAATTTATAGTGTATAAATACACTTTTTCTTCATGAGTGTTTGTTTGATTTACCTAAAAGTGATCCATAATTTTAAGAGTTAATTTGAAATTTTAATTCAAATATGGCCATGGATTTTGGCTTTAAATATGACCACGTGATTCTCTCCATTTCTCTTATTTAATGTTAATACATGTTATTAGCCTTAAAACTCAATCACTTATACAAGCATGTAAGCTTTGAGCCTCAAATTTCATGAAATCCTATTGCATAAAACAAGCACTTATGCTTACTTCATGCACCAACAATACTCTTGGAAACCCTCTAGAGAAAATTTATATCTTGATGTTCACGTGTTAAACAATGAATTCCACTAAGGCAAAGGTTTAGGGTAGTGTTTTGTAGATACTCTTTCTAAGTTTCTTTATAAGGATATGTTAGTGAGATTTGGGTTCCTTTAGGAGTAACTAGTAAAAAGCTTAGTTATTTTCTAAACCAAATACAAAAGAATATGTTTGAAAAATATAACGTCTTGGATGAAAAGTCATGTGCTTATTGTCCCCTATGGGCAAGCAGAGAGCTCCAAAAAAAATATTATTTCTATGATGAGGAAGCCCCATTGGAGTTGATCTATGGAATTGAATCATGGATCCCTTTGAATTCATCACTTACTCTGGTAAATGAGTGTCAATACAAAAACACATTGGACATAGAATGAATCACTTTACTTGAAGAGAAAAGAGAAGAAGAAATGAACGGTTTGATGTGAATCCAAGGGCAAAGGAAAGAGGTGCAAAATATGAACTCAACAAAAAAGCATATCAATGAAAGATCACTTTTTTTGTTGTTGAAGATTGATTGGAATCTATCCAAGCTCACATCAAGATGGATTGTACCTTTCAAAGTAGTGGAAATTCTACTAAGGGGAGAGGTACAATTATCAACTTTGGACATAGAACTGCTTTATTTGGTTAATATCTCACATATCTATCTGTGTCATGGACATAAAGAAAACCATCCTAAACCTTAGATTTCATGTGACTTTTTTCATGTTTGGTTGTAAAGTTGGAGAACTAATGTTACCATCACATTTGGAGCATGCAAAAATCCTAAGATTTGACAGTTCGTTTGAAAGTGTGCAAAAGTATCGGGCCGATTCCAACCAGTCTATGAGCTTTGAGTAAAACTATGAGTACCTTCTTCCATAAATAGAAGGTTTTCTCAAGCTGAAGTGTACACAAACGTTATCTATTTTGACATAGGGTTTTAAGAATGATGTTCCAAAGTACTATTGTGATCTAATTCCATATATTTGAATCATAGAGAGTCTATTGATGTTCTTTGGAGTTATTTAGGCTAGCCTAGAGCATATTTTTGCCAAGACCCTCTCATCGCTATGCATTAGCCATTATCCTTCGCAATGGTGTCAGAGCATAGTCATAGACTGGACATTATGGGTGATGGATTTCCCTCATCAATTGACAAATTGGATTGAAGCAACTACTCAGCATCGTCTTTAACAATGGAGGCTTACTTGCAAGAAAGAAAGCTATATGGATACATCTTAGGAGATGATTTGATGCATGTACTAAAAAACAGAGGTCAACCAACTGAAGAAGAGGAGGAAAGATTGGTCACATGGTGTGCAAAGGATGCTTTGGCAATTTCATATATTCTAAAATCTATCTTTGATTTCTTACTTCCTCATATTAGGAATTGTAAGACCTCGCAATGGAAATGCTTTGGAAGCATTCTTCTCCTCAAGTACCAAAGCTAGGATTGACCAATTGTGGATGGATTTCACAACACTCAAGCAGATGCCCAAGAAAAGTGTGACTGATTTTGTCACCAAGATGGATGTTGCAAAGCAACTTGGGAACATTGGAGAAATCATTGATGAAGAGAAGATTGTGAGACAATTTATCAATGGAATCAAGGCTAATGAAAAGTGGGAAGCTTTTACCACTACCATGGACTTATACATGGAAATGCAAGTGCTAGACTTCAACACTCACATGGGACAACTCTTCACTCATGAAGCCAAAGTAATGAGGAATGGTGAGAACCAGAAAGGTAACCAATCCTCTATCATTTACACAAATAAAAACACAGGCAAAGATAACAAAGGGAAAGGTAAAAATTCTAACAATGAAGGAAGCACCTCCCGAACTAACTTTGTAGGTAGAGGTAGAAACTCAAGAGTAAGAGGTGGATGATGTAGAAAAGGTAGGGGGAGAGCCCAAAGCTCCTCACCATGTGCCATATGGGGCCTATCAAATCACATCATAGGACATTGCTTCAATAACTCAAGGAATTAGAAAGGAAGAGGATACAATAGAGGTGTATATGGAGCTCCTAGAGGCAGATACAACAATTCATATGGATACAACAACAAAACCTACAACAAAAACTATCAAGGAGGATACAAAGGAAGGGAAGATTACAACAATTACATAGATGATCAAGTTCAAGAGGCTTCACTTCTACTTATGAATGTGAAAATGAAGGAAGGTAAGTCTGATCAGCATGTGTTCTACATTGATTTTGGATGCTCAAATCATGTAGCAAGGAATGTCGCCTTGCTCTCAAAATTAGAAGATCCAAAAAATAAGCATTAGATCCAAAAGGTGATGATACATGGCACATTGTGGAGAGATAGGGACTGTGAAGACTTCCAATGGTAATATGAATATGTTGAGCAGAGTTCTCTATGTGTTGAAAACCTAATAATTATAGGTCAAATTGTGGAGAAAGGTTTTCATATGAGATTCATCAAGCATGAAGCCTATGTAGAGGACCCATATCAAGGTTTCAAGAGGATAGAAAAGGGAGAAAAAATAGGTAGATTTTTCACATTTGAACTCCAAGACACCAAGAACATTTCTTTGTTCAATTATAGTACCCAAACCCTATCAGAGCTAGAGGTTTGGCATAAAAGGTTGGCTCACATTGGAGAAAGAGCCCTCAAACAAATTAGTAGAGATCAAAGTGTGATTCGACTACCTAATATCTCAAAATAACACATGATATAAAAGGGTAGTGCATTTCAATTTGTAAAATCTCATAGGCAACCATTCACAAAGAAAGGGTACATACATGGAGACCTTTTGGAGCTTGTCCACATAGATTTTTGGGGACCAAGCAAAAAATCCATCAATCTCAGGATCAAGGTATTATGTGTCATTTATAGATGATTGTAGAAGATGGACTACTCTATAATATATGAAGCATAAGGATGAAGTGTTCTCATCTTTTAAGAAGTATTTAGCTCTTATGGAGAATCAAACAGGTAAAACCCTAAAAAGACTAAGGTCTGATAGAGGGGGAGAATACTTCTCCCATGAATTTGATTCCTATTTTCAAGATATAAGATGATTGCAAGAAGATCAAGCTATCATACGACTTAGAAGAAGACTTTCCAACACTTTCAAGTAAGAGTACACATACGCTAGAAGCATGAAGTGATTGTGAAGATGATCAAAAGACTCTTAGGAAAGAAATCAATTCATGGAACTCCAAAGGTCTAATCAAGATATAAGATTTGAGGGATGTGGTAGAATCCTCTCAAAAAACCATCAAAAGATATACTAAGAAGAATAAGAAGCTAGAAAGGTATGGTTATGATATATCACTAGTGTCTACACATTCTATCTATTTAGCACAGGACTTAAACTCTGAGGAGCCCTCATCTTAGTAGGAGGAAAAGAGGAAAACAAAGTGGATGAATGTTATGGAAGAAGAAAATGAAGCCTTGCAAGAGATTAACACTTGGGAATTTGTACCAAAGACTCCAACCATGAAGACAATTGGATCAAGATGGATATACAAAGTGAAGAAGAAATCTGATAGAACCATTAATAGGTACAAAACTAGACTTCTGGCTAAAGGGTATGCATATATGGTGATCTAAGTGCATATATTGAAAGCTCAAAGAATCTATTGATGTTCTTTTGAGTTACCTACGTTGATCTAGAGCCTCTCACCTTTGTGCATTAGCCATCACTCTTCACAAGGATTGATGGGACCAATGAAGTCCATCCACCATCTCTCAAAGGTTTCCCAACAAGTGGAAACGTCATGGGGTTCAAACTCAAGCTACAAGGGCTTTGGAGCACATCTCTAGCATGCTTAACACTTCCTCATGACTTGCACTACATATTTAAATACACACTTGGACATGAATCCCCTTGTATAGGATTTTCTGAGGAAAATTCTTCTCCATTCGATGTGCTTCTTCATGCACTTATTGTAAGATGTCAACCACTTCATCCGGGGCCATACATCTCCATAATATACCATCTTGGCCCATCTTGTATAACTTTTTACTAAGAATCAAATATGTCTTACACCTAAGCAATAGTTGTCACTTCTCCAAAGGAGACATGCTGATAGGAAATTTATCAGATCTAAGAAGATTAAGAATCTCAATTATGATGGAAAATTTGGCTATCTATTGGATCATCAAACATTCCTTTTGTAGGTTCTCCACTCATGGTCTCTAAGACGTGATCAAGCATAAATTGCTCCTTGTGTGGCCTCATCTAGATCTCAAAATCAAACTCTTAGAAGATCAATAGCCATCCCCAAAACCCTACTTGTTACTCTCAATTTTTTGAGAAAGTACGTAAATGGTTGATGGTCATTAAACATTACAAAGTGCATGCTCAACATATAATGTCTAAAATTTTACAATCCAAACACAATGGATAAGTCTTTATGTTTAGTATTATTATCTTTGTAGAGATAACAACTTTTCTTGTGTAGAAAATAGGGTGATCCACCTTATATCTTCTAGATGGCTATGCTAAAACTACTCGTTCTATACACAAAATTGCATCAGTATGAAGAAAAAATTCTACACTCCAATTTTGTGAGATCAGCAAAGGTGAAGTGCAGAATCTCCTTTTGAGTTTGCTAAAAGCTTGGTCTGGAAACACGAGAATACATCCTTATGAATCTTCATTGGTAGCTATCATGACCTAAGAAGCTTTGTACTTCTTCTAGAGACCTTGATATTCGCATTGTCAATATTGTTACTATTTTATCAAGAACAACTATGACCCATTTGACAATATGATGTATCCAAGTAAGGTGCCTTCCATAACTATGAAATGAAAATTTGTTGGATTCAGCTTTACGACCACCTATAAACATTCATCAGATATTTATTGCAAGTTTTTTATGTGTTGATATATGTCTTCAAGAATATCCCTTTCATCTTTATGTGCAAATATTGAGAATTCATCCATGAATATTAATAAAATCATGTGAGCCACTTACCCAATATTGCATGCATCACTTTGTTGAATGCACCAAGGTCATTGTTCAACCCAAAATCCATTCATGTGTACTTGTATGCTCCCATGGTGTGATGAGGAATTGTTATAGAGTAAGATTAAAAACCTTATAAGCTAAATGAGGGGTTGAAGAGCCTTGGCTTCTGCGACACATTTTACTCTAGTAAAGTCGATGAGAAAGGTAAGGAGGATAAATGGGTCTTCACAAACCTCAAAAAGATGTTTAAGGAATATATGTCACATGGATGGGAAAAATAGAAATCTTCTCTATATGTGTGCCTATCTCATAGGTCTCTTGGCATGCAAGCTCCAGGACTTCCACTTTGTAAAATCACCCTTGGGACTTTAAAGAATGAATTGAGTGGATGGATGAGTAGGTCAATGTTGGGGTTTTTGTTCTTGTCATTGTTGGTGATTTTGATGTTTCTTATTAGTTTGAGAGATCAAGCATTATCAAAAAATAATTACAATGAACTCAAAAAATTCTTCGAACTCTTCAAAGTTCCTCACAAAAACTAGTTTCCTGTGTAGTTGCATTGTTGTATCTATAGGGCAATCCATTAACAAAATCCTTACCATTATTTGTTCTACATTTGGTGATGGAAAGAGGTGTCCAATGTGACTTTGAGTGTCCCACTTAGGCATGTCATTAGGGCAAAAAACTCTCCAGAATTCATGAAGGATCTTCTTGAAGAGGTATTATGTCTAGTTGATGAAAGAGATGGCTACCATTTGACATAGGAGTGAAAATGTTTGCAAATGCAAAAGTGTATAATATGTAGGTTTTGGGTTTCTATGAAGAATGGAAGGATGTCTACTTCTAAACCACCTAAATATTCTATCAAGTACTCAATGTTTTTGGTGGATTGGTTGAATATCCTAGAAATATCCCTCTTTTAAATCATTATTCCCTATGCAAAGGCATAATGTCATGCCCGATAAGCATTTGGGCTAAGGTAGGTAGTTTAACAAGATTCATCAATTTCATAGAAAACAAATGGATTTGTGTGTACCTAAGTCAAGAAGACTCAAGGACTTGTGTCAATGAGACTAAACCCCAATTGCCACACAAGTGCGTATAGTGGGGAATTGACACACGTTTATTTGTCAATCCGATCAAACGACCTAACCAAGTGTATGAGGACATGCGCACACATGATGGAGAATGAAGTAGTTCAGCTTACATGTATGAGAAAAGACTAATCCACCTCTCCAACTCACTGAAATAATGGAAGTGTCTGCCGCGATACCACTTATAGCCGTTTTCAATAAATCGAGGATTTCTCCCAGCTTCGAACTCCGAATATAGTCAATAGAGTACTCATTTCGAAGCTCTCTACGAGATGCATCTAGTGGAAGTGGTCTCACTTGATTTTGATAATTGTGCTTTTAGTTATGACCAAAATAGTGAATGGCGGGAAGCACCCACACTCACGCCACAACTCCTACAAGCTCACACACACACTATAGTAGCTCAAAAACAGTGGGGAGGGGTAGACAACAGTCTTACACACACATTCCAAGCATTGCACACACATAAAAGATCAAAGAGAAGATGGAAATCTACAGGAAAGAGGCAAATTCGAAATTCAGGAGCTTTCCTTCTTCACAATGGCAAAAAGTCTCTACAAAGAGTCACAAAGTGACTTATATACATGTGCCCTAAATTTGGTCCTTTCACACAAGAGACCGGCACTTTATTACTAAAAAGGTGAAATTCCTACTAATCTACAAGGGATATTTTACAACAAGTTGGGATTATGCAACTAGAGGACTCCTCTAGTGCATTTACATGGCTTGAGGGAATTCTCTAAGATTTTGAAGAAGAAAAATCATGCCCATTAATCTAAAAATTTTGGGGCTCTTCTCTTGTGCTTCTTTGCTCTGCAATACTCTCCCCCTCTTTGTCTCTGTCGTCCCTTGACAAACTTTACTTCTTGTTTTTAGCTTGTTTAAGAGTTCTGAATACACACGCCTAGTGGTCGAAGAAGCGATAAGGACTGTCAGAGAATTTGTTCTTTTGTTCGAGGTATGTCCTTTGCTTCTGTTTGCCCCTTGGTATTCCTTATGTCACATATCTAGGTTGCTATATTCAGTTGGGCTGCCACGCATGCTACCAGTGACTAGGAATGTGCTGTTCTTAGTCACCCTCTTCAACTTTTTAGCCTCTACCTCTTTCTAACTTTTGGTCTTCTAATTTGTCTTTGTCTTCACACATCTGAACCTGTTGCATTGCTTTAAGCCTGTTTACTTGGTTGCCAATGCACGCTATCAACAGAAGGATTATTACCTGCCAATTATTGTCTTGCACTTCTTCATGTATAGTTCCTGGCCCTGGTCCGTCCTTTCCATGAAATGTCCTGGTTCTGATTGTTCTTTAATTCCATTCCTCAGGACCTGGGTGTTTCGTGTTGTTGCCTGATGCGTGCCCCTGCGGGGCTTTGGGTAGAGGGTGGTCATTTTGCTTTATGATCTTCATTCTCTATTGAGCAGTCTTTGACTTTAATCTTCTTCTTCTTTTCTTCTTGCTTGATTCCCCTTCCACACGTCGCTCCTCCTGAACTCTGTCGTCCCCGACAGGCTTTTTGTGGCGATGTGAATAGGTTTGTATGGCTGCTTGCTTTCTTTGATTCAGCAAATTAACGTGACATATCATAAATTCTTTCCACTGGCTTGACTTTACTCCATCGTCTGGTGCTTGTCGGTGATCCGCAAAAAAGCTGATTTCATACGCTACCAGTCGTGCATTTAGGTTCGAAGTCATCTTGACAAAAATTTCTGAATCTATTTAGAAGAAGCTGGTAAAAAATGCTTCTTCAAAAGTCTGTATGTATGTTGACAAAAAAAACATAAGTCTTGAATAATATGCCATCAGGGTTAAGTGGCTCAGAATAGTAGAGAGATTAAAAACGAGCGCTTCAGAGCCTTGGTTAATGCCGATGAAATTCAAAAAAGTGTATTTTGCATGTTGGAAGACTTGAATTACAGTTAATAGCATGCTGAAAATCTTATTTATCATTTTAATTGCTAAGTCCTGGACAGTCGCATATCTGGCAATCCAAAATTCCATTGTTTTTACCATGTATTCTTCCGTTGGTAGGTAGTTATGTGGCGGACTAGGTAACAATGGGTAATTCAGCCATTGATTATTGATGCTTCCCTGTCGTTGTCCTTCCCAAAATTGCGTCTAGGAGCATCTACGGGGTACTCGACAAAATGCTGGATTTACTTGAAGCACATATGGTGATGCTTCCCATCGTACCGCAATGTTGGATTCTTTTCCAAAACTTTGCGCCTCCATATTGGATCAGCCTTCTCGAACTCCTCTTGAGTATAATGGAAAGTATTCTTGTCGAACTGAAGGTTGTTATCTGGCTCTTTATTTGTCATGGTCCTTATATATTGTCGCGTTTGTTCTTTAAGTAGTCCATATGGTACATTAAAAGGCTTCAAAACTTGATCCAAGCTTTTGCTCTCGATTTTAGCTTCCTTCATGACTTGGATTATTTGATCTTCAAATTCAGCGGTAAGTTGGGACACCAGTAGTGCGCTTTTCGGTCGGCTCAGTTCTGCAATGTCCCGAGTATTATGTTCAAGTTGGACCTCCAGTTCCTCCCTTAGTGGCGAATGATATAAGGGGGAGAGAGAGGACGTACCTCAGTCTCCTCAGTAGCCTCTACAGATTTTGGAACTACTGGTGTCCCCTCAATTTCCTTGTGTGCTAGTTGATCATGTAGTTGCTTTATCATTTCCTTTTTTTGCTTAATTTCTTCCTATGCCTGCAAAATTGTTTCCTTATTCTTCTGTATTTCCTCTGTCACTATCGCGACCTAGTCTGTGTCTTCTTTACAATGCAGTAGGTATCTATTCTCAGCCTTTTTCCATTTTGTTCGTAGAGTTGCTGTGTCTTCCATGTACCTCTTTTCCCATTCGGCAATGGTGGTCTCCTCCTGCTTGATCTGATCTTCATACTTAGCTATCTTGTCTTCCAATTATTTGATATCCTTTTCTGGTCTTCCTTGAATTTCTACACGTTGATCACTTAGAAGAGTTGTCATGAGCTCCTTATTTCGATTCCTTAGGTTTTCTACCTCTTCCATATATACATTTATTTGTGATTCCAATACTTTACTTCAGGCATGCATTCGTGCCTTCTCTGCCTCGCTAGCTTCATATTTCTTCGTTAATTCTTGGAGTTGTTCTTTTAATTTTGCGTTTTCTGTCTCTAAATGGTTGCACTACTTTTTGGCTTCTTCGACTTCCTTTTCTTTATGTAGTATTTGTTCTTTTGCTAATTTTAATTCTACAGAAAGATTCTTACCCCTTTCTTGAAGCTCATGCTTGTCCTGCATCGCTTGATCGTAGTCTTCATCCGCCTCCAGCATTAATTGTTGTGTGTCCATTGCGGTTCTGATCATATCTTGCACTACGAGCTTGATCTGAGCGATGTCAACATTTAACCATGTTCGTGGTATGCTTGGAGCTTCTCTGGTTTGCACATCTTTTCCTTGCTCTACATGGATGGTTTTGTTGTGGGGTCGTCTAATTTGTAATTGTATTTTTTGTTCTTTTTCTTCTTCATCCAAATCAATAACTTTTGTGGCACTCCCTTGAAATGTGACGTCCATGGGGGAGGGTTCTGCCACGACCCTTATTGGTGTGAAGGGTTCTGCTTCTTCTACGGTTGCTTCTTGAGGCTCTTTCTTTGGTATCTTGATTGACACCTCGCTGATAGGTGTTGTCTCCTTAATAAGAATTGTGGAAGTTTCATTGATTTTGAGGACATTTGTCCCTTCTCGGTTTGCTTCCTTGCTTGTGGTGTCTTGAGTGGGGTGGACGGAGTTGTCATTTACCTTTGTTCCTTCGTCTGATTCCTCATAGTTGATTGCATTCAACTCCTCCCATTGTCCATCATCCTTTGATTCACTTTGAATATCCACATTCAACAATGAGGTGTCGGGTTCTTCTTGTTCATTCGAAGACGAGCTTGAGTTATCCAACCCTAATTCTCGGTAGCGGTGTACTTTTGTGAGCTTCCTTTTGGCCTCTATCTCCTGTTGGGCCTGCTGATAATGGTGCCCTTGCACTGGTAAATTGACTTGCCCTTCTGTATATTGATGGGTATCCTCCAGTGCCTTAGTGAGATCTTCTTCTGTAATCGGTCTTTGCTCTTCATTCCTTGTTTTTGGAAGTACATGTGCTCTTTTCGTGGCTGGAACCTCCTCTTCCACTTGCTTTACTTCCCTTAATCTCTTTGTGCCTCGCATTCTGGGTTGAGAGCTAGTTTTTGCCTCTTCCACAATCTTGGCTCCTCTTTTCTTTTTAGGAACTGTGGCGACTTTGGCGTACTTATCCATAGCAGTTGATGATGGCATTTCTTGCATATGCTCTCTAATACCTAAAGCATGGTAAATCAATATTGTCAGAGCTACACTGCCATTGAGGAACTTCTTGCTGTTCCATTGCTTCTTTGCTTCGAATAGCCTTTCCTGTATGTAAGGAGTCAGATTAATCTGATTTCCAATCTGCTTGATGGCATGTGAGAGTAACTGGACAATAATCTTTTGTGGAGCCGTGTATCGATGCATATTTGGGAAGCAGAAGTGATGGTGGATAAGTCTGACTTCCTCTTCTATGTCGACTTTGTTAATGTCGGTGAAGTTTGGGTTTTTGCCCCTCGACTCTCTTCTTTCATGATCGTGGTTCCATCCTTTTCCCATCCAAAAGCTTCCTTAATCAATTCATGAGTGAATTGAATAATTACTCATTCGCCTACTTTATCCATCACTCTAGCCTCGGGCACCAACGGATCATGCAGTGCTGGTTGTAATGTGTTCATGACTTGTGTGCACCTTTGAAAGTCGGGCTTATAGATTGGTAGTTCAAAATATTTATGAGTACCTGCTTTCTTCATGATGGCAATCGTCGATGGGAGTTCATGCAAAACTCTGAAGTCTTGGGACATGATCGGAAATTGATGATCTCTATCCATGATTTTTATAGTTGCCAGGAAGAGATACTCCCCAGCCGATTGATCTTCTCTGAACCAATGTCCCTTTGCTTTGGTGATACTCTGGAGAGGAAATTCCAATACTTCCTCTTGAACTGTTGCTTCCGAGTCTTCAGAAGCCATCTGCACTTGTAAGGAAAAGTGCATTAGCTGCAATGGAAAGCATAGCAACTGTGTAGTGCACTATAGTGATATGTTGTCGTTCCATCACTCCGTTTTCCTTGGTTCTATAAGTGAGATCTCTTACCACATCTTTTTGTTTCTTTCCTGAAAGAAAGCAAGCATTAGTATAGCCGAAGCATTTATTTATGTACATAGTATGTCCATTCCTAAGAGAGTTGAAGCTATGACCTAATTCCCATTGGAGAATGTGCACCACTAATTTGTTTATGCACATTAAGTGCCGAATGCTTGGCCTTGTAATGTGGCCCTACTATGCGTACTTTAGGTGCATTTAACACTTCATGAGTGCAATTGGAATCCTTGTTGTTGTGGTGGTCCATTCCTTGCGTTCCTTTTGCTTCCAAATCCACTTCGTGGTTATGTAGATGGCCCTTGTCTTTTCTCTGGACTATCGAACTTTATGTACTTCTTTTGATGTCCAATTGATCGTGCCTTCTTAGCTTGAATCAAAGGCTTCGGGAGCCATATTTGTCAGAGTCCTTTTGGTTTGGACTTCGGTGAAGCAGACTTATTGTTCTCCTTTTTCTCCTCATAAGTTGGTGTTGATGTCTCTGATTTCTTCACTTGATCCTTGCGCACCCATTTGAATTTTATTTTTCCTTCATGCGAGTATTCGAGTGTTGTTTTCCATATTGGTGGTCCTTCTGTCGTGTGAGAAATTCCATGAGAGTTGGTTTCCTTTTTGTCTGGCCGTGCACCAACTGAATGGGATGATTTCACCTCGTCCTTAGACTTGTTAGGGTTTGAGCTTTCTGCTTCTTCTAGATTGGTTTCTGAGGTATTGGGACTGGAATCCTGTTCCACTAGTTCTTCTTTGCGTTTGCACTCTCGATGGCTTTTGGTTGTTGTGAAGGCTTTTCCCTTAATAGACTAAAAATATCCTTGTGCCCTATATTGGCTGAAATATAGCCTTGAGCTAGGTTGATGCTTACTTCATTCTCAATGATCCAATCTTGTCCTAGGATCAAATCTTCTATTAAATCTTCATCCCTGCACACCAAGACTCGTTGTTCCATGGAAGAATTTCCTAGGTGGAGGGATACTATCGTTGCTCCAATGCATTGTATGATTTGACCTCCAATTCCTATTATCTGAGCTTTTGTGGGAGTCATGATCATTTGAAGATCTTTTATGACCATATTACGCACACAACTAAGTCTTGCTCCTCAGTCTATCAATGCATCTATCAATTTGTACTCTATCTTGCCAATTCCTAGGTTTAGATAAGGTTGAGACCTGTAAGCACTAGTATTTTCAGACGTATGGACTTGGTAATTAGCCATAGGGATAGGTTCTTCTCCTAAGAGATATCGTTCGTCTCTTTGCCTAATCCATTTTTTCCTTTTCTTGCTGCATTCTAGGGCTTCTTGTTGTGCCTCCTCTCTAATCCATTCTTCCTCTTTCTTCCTATTTTGAGCACCTACCAGACATGCTAACATTTGATCCGTTAATGGCTCCATGAACCGTTTCACTCTACATCCACTTATGTAGTTAGGAAGAATGTCTCCATCTAAAGTGGCTAGATTAACTGCTCCACTAGTAGAGATCCTATTTATTATCAGAGGTCCATATCCGCATTTTTGTAACTTCTTGGCATGTTGCTTTAAGGTGTAAACCAGGACTAGATCGCCTTCTTTAAGTCCTTTGTCTCTTATATGTGCATAATAATATGCCTTTTGTCTTCTCTTGGCTGCATATATTCCTACTACCGCTTGTAACCTAGTTTCATGCAGCTTCTCTATTTGGTCTAGTTGTTGGGATAATTCATGTCTGGTCCATTCATACTGTTGTGCTACTCTCAAAGTGGGGATTAAAAAATCAACTGGCAAAATCGCATTTTGCCCATACACCAAATTGAAGGGAGTAGTTCCAACAGCAGTCTTATATGCAACTCGGAAAGCCCAAATTGCATGATGCAATTGCTTGTCCCAGTCAAACCTCCCATTATTGACAATCTTTGTCAATACCCTGCATAATACCTTATTGGAACTTTCCGCTTGACCATTGGCTTGTGGATGGTATGGGGCTGGTTTTTTATGAATCACTAAAAACTCATTCATTAGAGACTCTATCACTTCATTAATGAAGTGTGTTCTCGGTCGCTCACAATCTCAATTGGTAATCCAAAACGGGTGAATATATGCTCAAAAAAAAACTCAGTCATGGTTTGCGCATCATTCTTTCTAGTAGCCTTTGCTTCTACCCATTTTGTCAAGGAATCTGTGGCTACTATGATATATTCGGCATGTGATCCTCTAGCTGGTGGGTTGATGGTCCTATGAAGTCAATACCCCATTTAGAGAATGCTCTCGCACAAACCATAGTTCTCAATGGCATGTCATCTCTCCGAATTGGGTATTTAGCCCTTTGGCATGTCTCGCAGCTTCGTACATATGTTTCAGCATCCATATGTAACGTGGGCCACCACAAGCCCGCAAAGAGGAGCATTTTTACAGTTCTTTCGGCAGAAAAATGACCTCCTGTCGCTCCTGCGTGTGCCATCTCTAATATGGGCAAATATTCTCCTTCATGCACACAGAGCCGTAATTGATTGTCTTTCCCTCTTCTAAACAATTGTCTTCCCATAAGTACATAATCCTTGCTCATCTCTTCTAGGGATCGTTTCCTTGCCAAGCTGACTCCTTCCTCGTGTTCTCCTGTCCTCAAGAACTTTACTAGGGTCTTGCTCCAATTGGGTGCTATTGTTGAGAAAGGTATGGATACATGGTCTTCGAGGATTGTCTCTTGACAATCTGCACAGTTACTTACGTAGTCATGGACATCCTTACGCATGGCAGGCCAGTATACTCCCAATTGCTTTAATTCCCTAATGGTTTCATGAGTCCCTTTGTGTGTCCTCCATTTGTTCACATGAGCTTGTTCAATAAGCTTCACTTGTTCATCCTCCTCAACACATCTCAGCAATACACCATTGGGTTCCTTATAGTACACACTTCCAGCAATAATGTGCAAATTTCTTGATTGGAGAATTTCCTTTTTGCTATCCTTATTGATTGAGTGTTGTGGGCCATGGGTGAGTATCGGAATTAGTTTCTCTGCCCACTTTGGACAAACTTCTAGATTAAACAAATAAGTGTCTGGCAGATCATCGGGTACTCCACTTGGTGGTTCTCCGTGTGTTAACCTAAAAAGGTGATCTGCTCTTATATGCATGTTTCCCTTTTTCACTATCACTTCAAAGTTGAACTCCATCAATAGTAGGAACTATCTTACCAACCTTCCCGTGTTACAAGGCTTATTGACTAGGTACAATAGTGCCTGATGGTCTATGAAAAACTTGAATTTGTTGGCTAAGAGATAGTGTCTAAATTGTTTCACTGCATAGGCCATTCCTAATCCTTCTCGCTCTGTAGTGGTATAATTTCTCTCCGCTTGGTTCAGTTTTCTACTCGCATAGGCAATTGGATGATCTAACTTCCCTTCATCGGCTGGTTGGGCTAAGATACATCCTATTGCGTAATTAGAAGCATCAACATGAATATGAAAAGGTTTGTTCCAATTTGGTGTTTTCAGAATTGGGGATGTGCTCAGCCTCTTCTTTCACTCATTGAACGACTTCTCACATTCCGCTGTCCAAGTGAATTGAGTTAATAGTCCATACAGTGGTTTGGCAATTATGGCATACATGTGGATAAAGTGACGATAGTATCCACAATGTCCCATGACTGCTTGCACCTCCTTCACATTCTTAGGTCTAGGGAGCTCTAAGATGACCTTAATCTTGTCCTCATCCTTGGATATTCCATTCCTAGAGACTATGCGTCCTAGGATCTTTCCTTGTCTTACCATGTAGACACACTTCTTTGGGTTTAAACAGACTCTGTACTGCCTACATTTATTAAATATCTTTCTCAACTCAGGAATATGATCTTGCCTTTGATTAGAATATGTACATAGGTCATCTACGTATACTTCCATGCTCTTTTTTAGGAATTCCTTGAAAACATGACACATCAATCGTTGGAAAGTAGCAAGCGCATTAGTGAGTTCAAAAGGCATCACTCGGAAAGCATAGACTCCCCATTTGGTAGCAAATGCGGTCTTATGTTGATCCTCAGTGGCAATAGCTACTTGATTGTATCCGGAGAACCCATCTAAGAAGCTGTAGACTTCCTTTCCTGCGACTCTTTTTAATAGATGGTACATGATGGGTAGCGGGTAGCTATCCTGTATGGTGGCTGCATTCACTTTTTTCAAGTTAATGCACACTCTCAGTTTTCCGTTCTTCTTAGGCACAACTACTAATGGCGAGACCCACTCGGTGTGTTCTATTTTGTATATGAATCCTGCCGCTAGTAGCTTGTCTATTTCCTCCTTAATTTTAGTAGCATGGACCTCATTGTATGTATATGGGTGTTGTTTTGATGGTTTCGCATCTGTTGTCATCGGTATTCTATGAGAACAAATCGAGGGTTCCACACCTTTAAGATCCTTATATGTCCATGCGAATACATCTCGATATTCCCGGATCAATTGTATTAACTCTTCTTCTTCTTTCACCGACACATCTTTGCCTATGTATGTGCATCTCTCTTCTCCATCTTCCATTGTTACTATGATTTTTTTCGTTTGTTCTTTGTTGTCGTATGTGTCTCTGTCTCTAGCCTCTCGTTTAGGCATTTGAATGGCTACCTTTCTCTCTTCTACTTCATATCTTTTAAAATGTTCAGGAACCTCAAAAAGATCTGGATTTGGTTCGATTTTATTCATGCTTTCCTCTTGCCTTTGTACTATGAGATCGGCTTCTATTGCCAAGATCTTTGTCGGTTCCTGTTTCTCTTTGGTTTGAATGGTGTCTAGATAGCTCTCTTCTGAATCAAATTCAGGTTCCATTTCTATACTCTCATATTCCTCTTTCCATTCTTTTTCCAAGATTTCTCCCTCTTATACTTCTTGAAGAACAACCATCTAAAGATTCACATCATAGCCTTCCTCGTCTATACACTCGTTCATGGTTAGTACTTCTTCATTCACGCACACATCCAAGGTGCGGTTTAAAGGTTTCATCCGGAAAGATTTGAGGCATATACCTTGGGTCCTCTACAGGTCTGTAGTTAGGATGTCCTATTGGCCATAGCTGTCTTTTGTTGTCCTCTTTCTTGGCTTCTTTACACATCCATAACTGAGCGTCTTCGTGCGTCCATGATTGATCGCTTGACCCGGCACTATGAATGGATTGGTCATATTCCTCCTTGTGTATGGGATTCCATTGTAGTGGAGGGACATCTTGATAGGAAAATGTGTGTAGATTTATCTTGGTAGTGTTTCCTTAGTGTTGTAGGTATAACGAATCTCTGCCCCAATCTTGCACTACCCGCATTTGTCCCATGAATGGTCTTCCTAATATCATTTCATAGTTGTTAGCCTTTTCAAATTTACAGATGGCTAATGTGTGTTCAAATTCAACTCCACAGGTGGTTAATTCGATTCTTTCTAGTATTCCTAAGGGTTTTTCTACATGACCGTCTGCTAATTGGAGTTTCATGCGGGTGGGCCGTAAGGCAGGCTTCCCCCATTTCTCCCAAATCTCCTTGGTGGCGATTCCTACTCCAGCTCCTATGTCTAGTATAGCCTTGGTCATGTACCCATTGTAAGTGACAGGTAGACACGTATTACCTTCATCTCCTTCACTAAATTCTCCCACCTTATCAACTGGAATTTGTATTTTAGATGAGTTTCCTTTTCCCTTAACTTCTTTTTCTTCCTTCTCTTGTCCTAATTCCATTTGTCTTGCTAATTGCTTCCATAAATGTGGCTTAATCTGAAGTAATTCTTCCACGGTCAGTTTGCATTGTACTTTTGTCTTCTTTAGTTCCGTTAGATTGTATGAACTCTTTTCTGAGTTTTCTTTTCCCTTTCCATGTATCGTGGGTGCTCGGATTATCATAGATTCCTTTTTGTATTCTCCCATGTAATTAGGCAAGGTTGAAATGCTCTGGGTTTCTTCTCTATTTCGGTTGAGTCTTGACACTTCCTCATATACCTCTTCCAAATTGGGATTTGGTTGATAAACTTCTCCATCTATTTCCTCAAAGGGAGGTTTAGTCACTCCATTCTTCTTCCATTGTTCTTCTCGGATTCTATTCCATAATTCCTTTGGCCAATCAGCCTCTAGGTCAGGTATTGTTGACATCAGTTCATCTTGGGTTCTCGTTCGCTCACGCTTATCAACCTGCTCTCTAGGTTCTTTACCCTTGGCTTTGACATATTCTTTGTATTGATCCTCTGCTATCCTCATTTCTGGAAGGGCTGGGATAGTCTTTTCTAGAGTTGCTTGTGCTACCTCTATAAGTTTTTGACATATCGCAAGCCTTTCTTTTTCTAATTCTCCTTGTGGGTAAAGCTTTTCATGCTGTTCTACCTTTGGTCCAGCCTTAATCCTAGCTTGGTAGGCTTTTAGCCACATGTCTAGGTCATCAAGTTTTGGGTCAACTAAAATGGATCCTGGTTTTTCAGCTTCTCAGATAAGCAGTGGACTAGGCACTTCCTTCCGAATTTCTTGCTCTTTTTGTTCTTTCTTACTTCTGGTTTGTTTCTTATTGTCTTGACTTTTGTTTTTCATCCATTTCTCTTTGAGCTTTTCTCTTCTTTCCTTCCATTTTTGTGCTTTCGTGTTTTGGGTACTCTCACGTGGGTCCTCAGAATCTTCAGCTATTTGAATTTTGGGACTTACCGTTCTTTTGATCTCTTGTTCCTGTTCTGGTTGTTTTCCTTTTTTTTCTTTCGTTTGAGCTCTTGTAATGGCCTTTAAAGGCACAGTATATTTCTTATCACTTCCAGATGCTTCTATCACTTCAATTTCATTAATTGGTGCAGTGTCTTGGACTTTGGTTGGATTCTTAGGGCAGTCTCTGAAAAGATGTTCCTTTCCACAATCATTGCAATATCCTTCCCAAGTTCTAGGGGGTGGTGGATTATAAGGTCGAGGACATTCTCTAATAAAATGGTCTCCTCCACATCTATAACAAGGTCCTCTCGGCACAGGGGGTCTAATGGGTGGTCTCATGGGTGGTTGTGCTTTAGGTGCAGTATACATCAAAGTTGCTACCTCCATTCCATAAGCTTGATCATAACCTTCATATCCGTAATAAGCCAAATCATATGTTGATTCATACTCTAACATGTTGGATTCATAGGGATAATAATCTCCTGGGGGCAGCTCATATCCAGGGTTTGCTGATTCTACACTGGTCATCGTTGAGGCTGGCACTATGGCTCTTTCCAAATTTTCTTCTGGCTGAGCATATTTCACAGGTACCACTTGTTGAGGTTGTGACAGTTGTGGTCCTAACACTGGTTAGGGCGGTGGATATGGTACTTGCTTGTATGGCCTTGGTGCTCCTGCTGGTGCTAGATAGGGATTGTATCTGGGCATCTCTCTGCCTGGCTCTCTAGGTGGATATCCGTATGGTCGATACTGAAGTGGTTGTAAAGGTCGTGCATGTCTATTGAATGGGCAGTTCTCTGTGGTGTGATTGGTGTATTTTTGTTCTAAGTGGCAGTACAAGGAAGTTCCTTGTTGGGGCTGTCTATTGTAAGGATATGTTTGATATGCACCGGTCCCTCCTCGCACACACATATGTGTAGGGTGAGCTCCTCCACATAGACTACATCTTCGTAACATGGGCACTCTTACGGATGGGTGTTGGTAATTTCTATGTCCTTGAACTCCTAATTTTTTTGCTACTAACTCTGCTAATTCCTCCACATTACTGGATGTAATAGTACTCCGAGAGTCTTCTGATTTAGTGGGGCTGGGTGTGCTCTTGAGATCCTCAGCTAGATTATCTTCTAGGTCAATGCACTCTTGAAGACATTCCCTCAGGGTTTGTAACCTTTTCACATAAACTAGCGTTCTTAGGGTTCCATTTGTGAGTCCATCCAAAAATAATGAAATCATCTTTTGTTGAGTGGGCCTTTCTGCTGTTGGGCATCTATCAACATACTGATTGAATCTTTGGGCGGCTGTTTTCACGGTTTCATTAGGGTTCTGTTTAAAGTTATTGATTAAATACACAGAATTGTGTTTAATCCCTCTCTTAGTGAATTCCCCAATAAATTCCTAAAAGAATTGTTCCATATTTCCAAATTGATTGGGGTCTAATGGCTGGAACCAAGTCAGAGCTGTTCCTGTGAGAGTGAGTCCGAAAGACTCATAATGCACAAAGAAGTCGCCTACTTTTTTTGCCCTTAGAACTTGTTTAAATTCAGCAATGTGATCGTAGGGTTCTCCCAATCCATCATAGTGATTTCTTACACACTTGGCCACTTGGATAGGTCTCAGTCTTCTCATTGGTTCTGGCGGTCTAGGCATTACAGGGAAAGCAGGAACTGCTGGTCTAACTGGGGGTATTCCAGGCTGCCCTCCTACTGGTGGTCGTGGTCTTACTGGCGGTTGGTACTGATTACCTACTCCATGGTGGGTATGATTTTGCACTCCTGGAGTTGCAAATTGCACGTGGTACGGTTTGGAACACTCCGTTGGCTAGTTTGTCCTGACATGGTGTGCTCTACCTCTTGTTGAGTTCCAAAGGGGTTCTGAGAAGTGGTTGCCTGTTCTCTCTGAGGGAATACAAGCAACCCCATGTATTTCAGTCGAGCCATGTCTATGGCATCAACCAACCAATATCTTCTCTGATTCTTATCTAGGTATGTTATTCTAGTCTCGTCTCCCGGATCCTTTAGCTCATAAAATGTCCTCGGGCTTTCTTCTCCTCCTTGGGCCAGTGAGTCTATTTGAAGCAACAAGTCCACTCTGTGGATCAAATAGACTTCCAACAGGTAGTCGTCTTGAGGTATCAAGTCTCCTCTCAAGACTCGTGTCACTTGGGATCTACCTCTAGGGGTCGTCACTAGCTCCTCAGGATTTGGTCTTCCTAAGTCTTCTTGTCCCACTAATTCTCCCCTTTCATTGATCAACTCAAGAAATTCAGTTACAATGTATATGTGACCAATCTTATCCATGTATGCTCCTCTTTCGTACTTAACAGTAGGTCTGGGCACAATCGTGGCATCCATGGAAGTTACCATCCTAGCCACAGATTTGTTTAAGCCATCCAGGTAGATGGGGATCTCCTGGGCATTAGTAGAAACGTATTGTAAGGAGGTACGGTACTCTCCCTCTACAGCGGTCATGAAGTTTCTACTTGGATCTGGACCCTGCATATCTTCAGAAGCCATGGGTATCTCCTCCTCAGAGTCACTAGAGGTGTCTAAATAGACAGATTGGTGACTGACCTGAGCGGCACTCCCTACAGAGGATATGACACTTCTTCAGCTACTTAGCACTCTCCCTGACCTCAAGTTGATTCACCCTCCTAAGACTCTCTAGGTCTCTAAAACTCTCCTTAAGTGGCTCCTCAAATGCCTCAAGTTTACCCTACAATTGCTTCAAAATCTCTGGACGATACCACTCCAGATGATACTGCCCTGGGCGATACTACTTTGGCCACGATACAATACCAGAAATCTAGGTGATACGATACTGTTGTAGTCCACGATACGATACCAAATGATTGGCTGATATGATACTTGGATCCTGGCCGATATGATACTGTCGTAGTCCACGATACGATACCAAATGATTGGCCGATACGATACTTGGATCCCGACCGATACGATACTTGGATCTTAGCCGATACGATACTGTCGGCCAGAAATGCATTAAAGTCAGAACACATATATTCCCCCCCTTGATCAGAACGGAGGGTGTCCATTTTACATTTTTCAACCAAAACCAAAAATTGTTTGAAGCACATGAACACTTCGAACTTTGCCTTCAATGGATATATCCATGCATGCCTGGAAAAATCATCGATGAAAGTCACGAAGTAAAGATAGTTCCCAAAAGAAGGTGTCTGCATAGGACCACATACATCACTATGTACAAGTTGCAATTTCTGAGTAGCCCGAACTGAACCATCTTTTGGAAAGGAGGAACACTGCATTTTGTTCAAAATATAGCCTTAACAAACATGTTTTCCTGGTGCCTCAAGTTTGGGCAAAGAGGACACCATTTTGATTTCTACAAGCGTAGCAAACTAGAAAAAATCAAATGACCAAAGCATGCATGCCAAAGCTCTGCATTTGACATAGCCTTAGAATCATGTACTACACATGCCAAATCATTTAAAGATCTTTCATAGTCTATGAGCTTATAGAGCCCACGACATAAAATGCCAGAAGCAATAATGACGTTGCCATTTGACAGATCATGAACTATACATCTGTCATCAATAAATTTCACAACCAAGCCAATCTTGGCTAACGCAAAAACTGATAACAGATTTTTCTTGATCCCTAGCACAAATAAAGCATCTGAAAATGTTAAAGGACTACCATCAATAGTAGTCAAAATGATCTTACCAACTCCCATAACAAGATAAGAGGAGTTGTTGGTACATGTAACAGTATTCCCTGTAGGGGCATGCTCGAGTGAAGAGAAGAAACCGTGCTGCGAGGTAATATGTTTGGTTGCCCCATTATCAAAGTACCAAACATCTGAGTCTACTGCAGACATGCACCGCTCATGAGAAGATGGGTCAAAAGTGCAAACAGTAGTAAATGCCCATTCTTCGTCCTGCACAAGATTAGCAGACTTTGTTTTCGGTGTAGAGGCCTTTGCAACAACTATTATGGCCTCTTTCTTCTTTGCCTCTTTAGCAGCCAGTTTTGGAAAGGTCTTAATGACATGATCATTTGCTTTACAGTATTTGCAAAAGAATTTTTGTTTTCTTTTATTTCTTCTCATCTTTGTCTTCCTTCTTTGAATGTGCAGCATTTGCAGATTTCTGCTTACTAGTAGAAGAGCTCCATTTTCATTTGCCCTTCTGACTAGCCAGGAAAGCTTGATCTGCAACACGCATGATAGTTCAAAGGCCAAAATGAGCTCAGATCGCAATTTTGGCACCAAATAGTGACGCTATTTTGATCTTTGAAACACCCTGAGTATGCTCACCAAATTTCGTGCGATTCTAAGACTCTGACCCGAGGAGTGTCAACGACGCCCTAGATGAAGCGGCGACCTGCTCTGATACCAATTGTTGGATTTAGAAGTCTGTGGAAGCACGTGAATAGCACAAGGAAGAAGAAGAAGCTTGGAGCACAACACACAATGTTGAATGTATTACCACTAGAATGTACAAAAGATTAGTAACACGTTAGGGCAATAGGCATATATACAAGCCAGGGGGAAAAACCTCCTAAAGAGGGAAAAAAGTGCCCCGACGGTCCTAGAGTGTTCACACTCATCAGTACCTAAATATATCAACAACTATTAGATGAGCTCCATTTACCTTTTCCCTCCTGACTAGCTAGGAAAGCTTGATCTGCAACACCCATAATGGACTTGTTCTGCCTAGACTGATCTTCTTACAACATAACAGAGATTAACCCCTCAAATGACAAGGCATTTGGATTGCCATTCATCATCAAAAAAAGAGTAGAAGCAAAACTCTGACATGAATCAGGAAGACCATTTAGAACGGTCTGCATAAGTGAACTGTCAGGAAGGACTTCATCAGCAGAAATCAATTGTTCCTTCAAATCCTTGATCTTTGTCAGAAAACTGTCCATAGAATCACCTTCGTTCATATGCTCACTCTCCAACTGTTTTCAGAGGTAAGCAACAGGAGCCTCATTCCTAACCTGGTACAATGTGATAAGTGTATCCCAAGCATCCTTTGTTGTTCTGCCAGTATCCATAAAGCCACATCATTGGGCTCCATTATACTGAATGTGTAGGCCATTATAAGGATGATTTAGATGCTAATGTCCATATGTTCAAAAATCATTATAGCATTTTGGGTGGGAATCAAGACCTTGTGCATAAGAGCATAGTCTTCCAAGCCACTCTAGCCTAGGAAGGAATAAAATAGTTAAAGAGTTTGATTCCAACTATTTCAATGATTATGAAGTTTTGAAAAAAGAGTTTTTGCATAGGTTCAGGTGCACCCTAGTTTTCAATTATACGATATTTTGGAGGCATTGAAATAGCAACCACATCAATGGGTGCAAAGTTATGCTACTGAATTCTAAAGCACCTATAGATAGTTTCCTGTTGATAAAAGATTTTTGTTGGCTATGGTTGGAGGCTGGTTCATCAATAGGCATTCATCCTAATTGTGTGATATGATGTGGATCTATGGCATTGGTGAGGTAATTTTAGATGAATTTATACCTATTGCACTAAAGTTAGAAAAAAAGTGGGAGCACCAATTGCCAAAGGGGGATATTAGTGAAGCAACCAAAGATTTAGATCCTTTAGAGAGACAACTAGAAAGTGTACAATTAGATTCTACTAAGCCTCTTAAGCAAGTTTATTACAACCGGTGCAAACCATATGGATACATCTTGTGCCTTGAACTAGTTATATTGTGATTTTTGTGAATATTTTGACCATTATAGTGCTAATTGTATACACAATGGACATGCCCAAACTCAATCAACCTCCATTCATCAAGTAGGCACATATTATTATGGAGAAAACTATCAAAGTATTTTTTACCACAAGCATGTGGGCCACCAAATTAGTTCATAAAATTGCCAAATCATATCCAAAAATTTACCCAACAAACTATTACCCTCTACCTTTATCTTATCAACAACAATCTATTAGTACAACAACTGAAATACATGTTGGAGGAGATGGGTGGATAGATTCCAGAGATGAATCGGTGCTGCAAATTCCTGTTTCACACCAGCCAAGAACAAGTTGAGGAGTGTAATGTAGACCCT
Organism: Ceratopteris richardii; assembly: GCA_020310875.1. Lineage (NCBI taxonomy): Eukaryota > Viridiplantae > Streptophyta > Polypodiopsida > Polypodiales > Pteridaceae > Ceratopteris > Ceratopteris richardii. The sequence goes on along the minus strand of CM035426.1, from coordinate 153,713,339 downwards.
TGAGCTTCCCAAGGATCACATATAATCACCTAAGTGCTTTGGAGTATGCTCCTCTAATCAATGGATCAAAACACATGAGCTGAAAGTTCAATTATGAGCTAAGACTTGCTATTTTGTTCTCTACACATGCTCAGTAAAATGAACAATGCTCTCATCATGCTAGAAATTGATCAAAATCCTTTTGGGAGTATCTAATCAACCTACATAGATACCAATCACAAGTTATTTCACTTGAAATGCTCAAGTGTACTTAGAGAATTATGCTGAGCAAGTTACATGAACATCCAGACATTTTCGAGCTTCTACAGTAAGCACACCAGTAAGTAGAGTTTTAGATATATCTCAAGATTGAGCCTAAAGCAATGCCAATGAAACCTTGTAGTAATAAAATAGACAGTATGTTGAATCTATATCACTTTAAATCACATCAAATGATCAACCATGCACTGAGAACCAAGTCTAAGAACACTCTTCTGAGATGATAATGATAGAGAAGATGAGATATGATCAATGTATATGTATTAGATCACATAGAGTTACAAGGACATTGGTAATGTATGATTGCACAATGTGAGGGTAGTGATGGAGCTATAAATGAGCTCATAAAACACTATAGATCCCTCTCAAGTGATCTCTAAATTGGGCTCTATGCATGTGAGATTTTGGTCCATCTTTTATAGCTAGAGTTGGAGCCATTTTTTAATTCAAATTCAATCTCTTAACATAAAGTGAATCCTAAAATTTAGGGCTTTCTTTTTCATCAATCACCTACCAAATGATTCGTGATTTGTTTCTCCCTAACTCCACATGAGAGTAGTGCAACTAACATATGCACTTTTACAAGGATAAAAGTAAATTGCTTTTTTACAATGGAATAGTCATAGGTGACTTCAACTGATTATGTGAAGTGAATACTAATTGTCCAAGTATGTAGGCTTGGAATCATTCACACCAACAGCTCCCCCTCAAGCCTAACATGCTTGGTCTTCATTTCTCCTTGATTTCCTGCAAACCAATCATCATCTTGAACATGTTCGTCTTAGTTCCATCCAAAGATTTTGTTAGCATATTTGCACATTGCATATTTGTAGGTACATAGGACAATTGGATGTCCTTGCTAAGTATTAAGTAATGTTTCTCTCACATAGTGATAGTGCACTTCAATGTGCTTAGTCCTTGCATGATACAGAGGATTAACAGCCAACTGAAGTGAACTAGTGTTATCTCCAAGAATCATTGGAGTATAAGAATGTAATCCCAAAAAGAAGATTGACATTATACTCAACTTTAATCATTCAAAGAATGGTCTCTTGATTCCTTATATTTGAATCTAACTCAAAATGATACTTTGAACTAGAGCATGATTCTTTTAGCATGATGGAAAGTAATGCTTTCTTGTTCATACTAGGTGCACCTTTGTTCAAAGCATTTCATGATTTGAACATCTTTATCTATCCAAAGATATATTACTTTTAGGTCTTGAATTACAATTACCAATGTTCTATTTTTTTGAGACACTTGATGGACATCTTGCCATAAGTGTTTCACGTCTTAACTTTGGTATCCTTATCTTTGAAAGTTATAATTTTCCAAAGTGCTATCATTCTTTGGAGATTTTTTCTTTCAAAGAACTTCATATAGTTAATTTGAGATGAATCCTATGGTCTTTCATGATTCTCAAATGTTCTTCTCAAAGTATTTTTAATATTTAAAGTAAACCTTAGAACTTCTCATGTATTATTCCATATTTAGGTATCAATTTCATTCTTTTTTTTATTGAAATCTTAAAGATTTGTTTCATCCATGTCTTATAATGATAAGACTTGATGAACTAATCAAGTTCAACTTATAAGCTCTATTCAAGATTTGCTTGCTTCCAATATCCTTTTGAAGGTCTCTTTACCTTCTAACTTCTTAAAGTCTACTTTGATTTTCAACATATATTTTATTTGAAATACCATTCATATGTTGATGCATGCATAGTGTATACAAAGAAGCAAAAGTTATGGCTTTTACTCATGCAAATGCATGTGCTTGCATGTGTTTGTATGCATGTAGTTGCATGTTTTTGCATGCATGTAGTTGCTTGTGCTTGCATGCATGTTTCCATTTGCACTAAGAATGTTTGACATGCATAATGTTGATGCATTTCTTTCCTTTCCTTTTTATTCACAGTGATATGAAATGTTGGTGTGAATGTCTCTTGGACATCAAATCCTTCCACTTGTGAGAAACCTTGTGCAACAAACCGAGCTTTGTACTTCTCTAAAGTACCATCTACTTTGTATTTCACTTTCCAATTCCACTATTTTCCACTTACCTTCTTCTTTAGGATCTTTGAGTGCTTCATCTACAGTTGTGGGTTCTTTTACTGATCCCATGATTTTAGCCATAAGATCCATATTGACAATATGATGGGAGGCTGTTTTTTTCTCCTCAATCCTCTTTGATCTATGCAACCCATGTAAAGATGACTCTAGAACATCAACTTGAGGGTTAGGATCATAAAAGAGCTGTTGTGTCCAATTTGGTAATGGCTTGCATTGTGTGGCAACAATTGGTTGGCTTTTTGGTGGAAGAATGTCATTATCTAATGTCTCCTCCTCAATAGAGGCAATCAAAGATGATCAAACATGCATTATTGCTTGAATCAGTTGTGTATAGAATTTGAGGTAGGAGTGCTAGAGTATGGATGCACAAATTTGTTTGAGTTAGAAAATGAGAAAAAGCCAAGGGACCAAATATTTACATGGGAATAGAGAATAGCAATGGTCAAATGATGTGGACAAATGAGAGTGTGACACATGCCAACCCAACTTGAAATTTACAATGCTCAAATGATGTGGACCAATGAAAATATGACACATCGTAATCTATGAGTTCACAACGATCGAATGTTGTGGACCAATCAGAGGGTGCTACATGGCACCAATGGTCAAAACAACCCAGAAACCTATATAACCTCCTCACTTCATTTGGGCCATTTTTCTATGATATGCCTTCTATCTCTTAGTTTCCATAGTTTTCTTTTGCAATCCTTCTTCAAGTCTCTTCTACATGTCATTCCTTGTTGAAGTTTCTTGGTGTACAAGGTAATATATGGGTTTTTGAAGTTATTTACTTGAAATTTTTGAAAATTTAATACTTCTCTTGGACACGACCGATTCAAGAAATTATTTTCATTTAAGAAGCTTGGATGGCCTGAATCACTTGAATTGGTCGTATCCAAAGAGTAAGTATATGATGAAAGCACTTTAGAGCTTCTATTTTTTGACACAATCGATTCAAGAGATAGGGGAATCTGAGATTTATGGATGGGCCTGATTGCTTGAATCGGCCATGTGCATTGAAACCAATTATTGAACATTTATTAGATTTTTTTTTTTGAAAACTATCATGGAATACACATGAAAGAACTTCATAGTTTTGAATTTTTTACACGATGGATTCAAGCGATTAGGGGAATCCAAGATTTTTGGATGGATCTAATTGCTTGAATTAGTCTTGCACATTGAAACCAATTTTTGAACTTTTATTTTATTTTACAAGGTTTTAGAAGTGATTAAAGCAATCCGAGATTTTTGGATGGTCCTAATTGCTTGAATTGGTCGTGTAGGGCCCAAATTTCTTGAATTGTTCATGTCTTGAACTCTTTGATTTTCTTGCTTTGTAATCTCACATATGTTTGATCCTCCTCTCATTCATTTTTTCAACAGATCATGGCCAAGACAAAGAAGACAGCTAGAAAGTTGTATACTATTGAAGAGCAAAATCATGGGGGACCTGCTCCAGAGAGCCAAGGAAATGAAGTTCAAACCATAAATATTCAGAATCAGGGTGATCCACAAAAGGCATATACAAAGAGGGTAAAGTACCATGTCAAATCATTGAGGGAAATCAAAAGAGCTCAAAAGTCAGTGGGACTCTTCATCCCGAGACTTCCATTCATTTCATAAAGAGATGTCCACCAAGCTTTGCTCAATGATGAGGACAACCTTATTCGTGAATATCAAATTGAAAACCCAAGCTCTTTTGTGCTTGCAAGAGGTAGCAAAAGATTTTGTAGTTGGCGTCATGAATAATGCTTACTTATGTGTTTCACATTGTCACAGGGTGACATGGAGAAGGTCAATATGCAAAAGGCAAATATAACCAGATTCATCTCGATGGGACATAATCTACAAAAAATTGTTATAACAAACATGGAACAATTCAAAGAGGACTTCATCTTTCACTAAACAAGGTAAGAATCCATCTCAGATGGAAATCCAAAGGAGGCATCAATCCCTTCATTGATAGTAGGACCCTTATTTTTTTAACGGAGCAAAAGGACTTGGTTTGTGTTTTCATCGCAGCCAACAAGGACGTTGAACATAATAATGCCCAAACAAGGCGATTTCTTAACCAAATTCTTATCGATTCAATTAATAGGAATTGGTTTCACTCTCTCACATTGGTGAAGATTTTATTGATACCCTTAAATACATAGATATCAAGACTTGTAGAGATGGCCAATGGACAAGTACACTATATCAAAAGATACATTGAAAACCTTGTGCTTAATTATTCTGATAGGTAATTTTTTGAGAGTTTTCATGTGGTTGAAATGAAATAGTATGATGCAATTATAGGCATGAATTGCTTCGTTCAAAATTTTGCGACAATGGATTGTGAACAAAGAGCAATCACTTAAGGAAAGATGGTGAATCTATACACATCCTAGATGATGAGCATTTCGTCCATAGACATAATTACATGTATACATGATGGCTAAAAAACATTTGAAGTGTATGCGAATAATCTACATGGAACACATAATGAGGAAAATATTCAGAATTATGTAGAAAATCTTTTGAAAGAATATTGAGATGTATTTCCTAAAGATCTACATAGTATTCATCCACCTATGAAGATTGAGCATTCTATTGACCTATATCTAGGGAGTGAACCATATTCCAAAGCACCCTATGGATTTAAAAGCATGAATTAAAGGAGCTCAATATTTAATCAGATGATCTTTTCAAGAAGGCTTAATAAGACTGAGTCTTTCACCTTAGGGAGCAGCTGTTTTATTTCACACGAAGAGAGATAGATCTTATGGTTTCTTCATAAACTATAAGGGGTTGAAAAAAATAACGCTTAAAAATAAGTATACATACCCTCACATAGATGAATTGTTGAGGCAATTTAATGGAACAACTGTATTCACCAAAACTGATTTTTTTAGAGCGTAAATTATTATTATTAAAAAAAATTCTAAGACTAGAACAATTGAAAAAACTATTATGGAAATTTATCTCTCCCTACTTATGGCTTAGCAATCCTTAATATTTTTGGTAATAAACATCACTTCAAGCCTTCACATGTGTTTTTCCTAGATTCATTTCTAATTGGCCTCCTGCATCTAAAGTAGTTGAATGAAAATGCTGATATATTTTAGTAGTGATGTGTGTGAACACACTTAGGACCGTCAAGGCACTTTTTTCACTCTTTAGGAGATTTTTACCCTTAGATTGTAAATATGCCTATAACCCTAACAGATCACTTATCTTTTATACATTCACTTGGTAATACATTTTGTATTGTATCGTTATCTAAGATTCTTCTTCTTCCTTGTGCTTTTGCAGACGTCGAACTCCAACAATTGGCCTCATAGGAGGTCGCCACTTCATCCAGGTATCATTCACATCACTTAAGACACACGAAATTGGTGAGCATACTCGGGGCCTCTGAACACAATATCACAATGATTGTGCATGTGATTTTATCCTTTTTTGCCAAATAAATATACAAGATACCAAAAGATTCCTATATACTCTTACAACATTATACCAAGCAAGAAATGAAGCTCATGTTGCTACCTTCAAAAACAATTGGAGAGTGATCATATGAATGAAGGAGATTCTATGGACAATTTTTCGATAAAAATCAAAGATTTTAAATAGGAGGATTTTTGCTAATGAAGTTTTGGAAGATAGTTCATTTGTGCAAACTTTTCTTAATGGCCTTCTAGTGCAAGATAGTTTTTTTTTTCTGACTTTTCTTAACCTTATTCTAGAATCATATCATATTTTCACTTCTACTCTTTGTTTGATGATGAGAGGCACTCCAAATACCTTAAGATTTGAGGAGTAAGTCTCTGTTTTACAACAAGAAGATCAATCTAGGTAGAACAAGTCAATTATGTGTGTTTTTTATCAAGCTTTCTTAGCTAGTTGAAAGGACAAAGGTAAATGGAGCTCATCTATTAGTAAGAAGAAATTTGTTAATTTTGCACATTCAAAGAAGGAAAGCAAAGGTGACAAGAAAATAGAAATGCAGAAATAATTTTGCAAGTAGTGTAAGGAAAATGATCATGTCATAAAGAGTTGTCCTAATTGGCTATAAGGGAGGCAAAGAATAAAAAGGTTGTAATAGTTGTTGTAGAGGAATCTATAATTGAAACAAATTCTTCTAATCTTTTTGAGCGTGAAGAATGGGCATTTACTGTTATTGTAGCTATGATCCATCTTTTATGAGCAGTGTATGTCTATAGTAGACTCGAATGTTTTGTACTTTGATAGTGGTGAAACCAAAAATATTACTCCGCAACATAGTTTCTTCACTTCACTTGAACCGTCCCCTGCAAAGAATAATGTCACGTGTGTTAAAAAATTTTATCATGTAATGGGAGTTGGAAAGATCATTTTGAATTGTCAAATGCCTTATATGTGCCAAGGATCAAGAAAAACCTATTATAGTTTAATCATTGGCCAAGATTGGCTTGGTTGTCATATTTCTTGATGACAGATGTATGCTTCTTACATTTTATGATGTGGGTTGTATAAGCTCATATATTATGCAAAATCTATTAATAATTCGGCATGTGAAGTTCATGATTTTCAAGCTCTCTCAAATGCAAAGCTTTGGAATGCATGCTTTGGCTTCACTTGCATAAATATGAGATGGTGCCCCCTCTCCCCAAACTTAAGGCACCTTCTAAACATGTTTATGAAGGTTGTATGCTAGGAAAAATGCATCGTCTTTCCTTCCCAAAAGATGGTCTAGTTAGAGCTACTCATATGTTGTAGCTTGTTCATAGTGATGTTTGTGGTCATATGCAAACACCTTCATTTGGAAACTACCTATACTTCATGACTTTTATATATGAATTTGCTAGGCATCCATAGGTTTATCCATTGAAAGCAAAGTCCAAATTGTTTATGTGCTTTAAACAGTGCTTGGTTATGGTTGAAAATATGTCTGCATGCAAAATGGGCACCCTTCACTCTTATCGATGGGGGAAATACATGTTTTTTGAGTTTGATTCATTTTTGGTTGAGTGTGGTATAAAACATCAATGTACAGTGTCGTATACATCTTAATAAAATGGAGTTGTTGAAAAAAAAATTCTCAAGGAAATTGTAAGGTGTATGATCAAAAGTCAAACTTTTTCACATGGCTTCTTCCTTAAGGTCGTTATGTATGCAACATATGTACTTAAGAGATGTCCCACCAAAGCATTACAATGTATTTACTTATGTGTGTTTTTATGTATGCACCATGTACTTAACACATGTCCCGCCAAACCAGTGTAGTATATCACTCTATATGAAGCTTGGCATGGTCGCAAGCCATTTGTTGCTCATCTCCATATCTTTGGTTGTGAGGTTTGTCTTGGTCACAATCCATTTGTTGCTCATCTGCATATCTTTGGTTGTCTGGCATATGCATTCTATGCATGAACAGCAACATAGAAAACTAGATCGTAAAGAAGTGAAATGTATTTTTGTTGAGTACAATTCTGAAAGCAAAGGCTATTGTCTCTATCATCCACATACTAAATGCATTCTGATTAGTTGTGACATTATTTTTATGGAAGATGCAATTAAGCCCTTACTTTCATGTACCAAGAAGACATCAATTACCTCAAAAGATGTATATGACACTTTGCTTCCTCTTTTTACAGGTGAACAACAAAGTGCTAGTCCAAATGAAGCAATTTGTTAGCCCTTATACGTTCCAAATGATAATATAGATCATTCCATTTCTGATGCAGATTTACATGATGCACTTGTTGATGAGAGGCACTTGTTGGTGAGAGGGTTGACATAGAAGAGGCAAAAACTATGCCTAAATGCCTGGTGCAAACTTTGAGAAATAGCAAATTATATGCATTTTATCATATCGTACTCGTTTAGGCTCTCATAGTGCTTCCTTTGGATTAGATTGTTATGCAATGGTTGTCTCTAGTCTTTGTGATGAGAATGGTCCTATTTCTTGTTGCACAAAATTTACAAAATTGGATGACTTCCATTCAATCATAATATGATGCTATTATGAAGAATGGTACTTTGTCTTTATTTGCTTTTCCTCTAGGAAGAAAGGTTATTAGCACTAAATGGATTTACAAGCTGAAACATATGCTTGATGGGACAGTTGATAGGTATAATGCTAGGCTTGTTGCCAAATATTATGCTCAAGAACGAGGCATTGGTTTTGATGAAACCTTTGCTAATTTATACCAAATGATCACCATTCGTAGTATTTGTGCACTTGCAACTCATCATGGTTGGAATCTACATCAGTTGGATATTAAAACTACATTTCTGAATGGTGATTTATATGAACAAGTGTATGTATTTCAACCACATGGTTTTGCACAAAAAAGGCATGTATGCGGGTTGAAAAATGCATTATATGGTTTGGAGCAAGCACCATGTGCTTAGGTCCGAATAAGAAGCATATTGTTGAATTCAAGGTTGATTTGCATGCCTCTTTTGAGATGTTAGATTTGGGGCATTTGCATAGTTATTTGGGCATTCACCTTATGCAACTTGATGGGAGAATAGCTTTGTGACAAACAAAATACATTGACACATATTTGCAACGTTTTGGCATTGACGATTGCAAACCTATTTCCACTCCCATGGAAACAGGTTTATGATTGAGTCTTCATGATGCTTGAGACGCATTTGATGTTGTTCTCTATCAACAATATGTTGGATGCTTGATTTACTTATGTATGATCCGGCTTGATATTCAGTTTGCTCTCTCTCATATGCGCAGGTTTATGACCAACGTGTCGAGCATTGGCAGGAAATTAGGTGCATCTTTCGCTACTTTAGTGGTACCAAGCTACTTGGATTGTTTTACCCCAAGGGAGGATCATTATTGCCATATTTATATGCTTTTCTGACTCGGACAAGCCTGGTTGCTATGATACTCATGTGTCCATCAGTGGTTTTTGCTTCATGCTTTGTAGCTCATGCATATCTTGGTTGACCAAGTAGCAGCCTATTACTATGGCCACCTCTAGTTGTGAGGCTAAGTATAGGGAAGTTTTCACGATGAGTCTTGAGTGTGTGTCCCATCTCATACACTTGTCTTTTAGCCTTGGATGAACCTCAAAATTGTCTCACTTCTTTCCAAGGTGTTCGATGTGCATCAATTAGCCTATGTCTCCTAACTTCCAAAAGAAATTGGCATGCATTGATGACACAAAGGTATGGATTTTAGAAAAACTTCTCCAATCCAGTAAATCCATTGAACATTACAATCATATGCTAGTTGCAACATTACAAGACCGCTTTCCACAAAGTTGACTAAATAATAAATTCTCTTCTACAAATGATAAGTCAAAGTTCCTCTCTCACAAAGAGGAGGAACATGGCATCATAGTTATAGGTCAACCGTTTCTTGAAGTGTTTTCTTTCCATATTGCATTCCCTTCTAATAATCATAGGTTAAGTCTTAGCAACAAGTCTTGAACATGCACATTCACTTTTTTCAAGACTTCAAATCATGCCTCAAAGAGTTGCTGAAGCATAATTTAACGCTTACTTTTCAATATGAAGTTCAACGAAGATCTTTTCAAGCTAAAGAAAGTAATCTCAAAAGAACTAAGGCCTTGCAAGCACAGTATCTATTCGGTATGGGTTCAAAGAGCCACGTCTAGTAAAACATGGAAGTAGCAAAATATCCAGATTGGCACACCCTTAGAGTTATAAAGACTTCCAGATCCCATCTAACTTTTAAGAGAAAGCCTTCATTTGATCATAAAGGTCCATCCTCCTAAGCCTGATCTCAATGATGTTAACGAAAGTAACTGTTGTAACACTTAAGGAAACATAAGGTCCATCTATTATCATAGGCAATTCAAAGCCCTATCAACGTGAGTCATCATATAGAGGGAGAGGGTCTTTATCAACTATCAGATCATCAAAAATCTCCCTAGGCTCAGCACATGGAGGCGGCTTCCTTGGAAGACCAATAGCTTCATTTCAAACGTTTCATGTCTTTCAAGATTGATGCATGCACCTAAGAACTAGTGAGGAGACAATGATTCAAGATACATTCTTGTACATTATTTGTCTTTTGTTAGGTGTTCAGAAAAAGATTGAATTGAGTACACTCCAATTAGCCACACATACTGATGTCTTGGTTGCAAAAAAAAACAAATGTCTCCCAAATATTTTTTCTCTTTTTTCATGGCATGACAAGTTACAAGTAACTTCCTTACCTCTAAATAAGAAAAGACCTGGAAGAATAAAGCCTCCAGTTCTCTTCTGCAACCCGTCCTTTTAGCCCCCATGTTAAAAGTAGTCTAGGCTGTCATAAAATGGATTGATGCTTCATAATGTTGTTCTAATGGCAGATTAATATTGTGAAAGAGTATTCTTACCGAAGTTATTAGGACCGTTGCCATTGTATTGATTTATTCTCCAGGTGCACTAATTTGTGCAACCAGGAGACAGTATTCCAATGCATATGCTAGCAAAAAAATGAGCCTTGTATTAGTTCTGGGACCACAATGGATGTGCATTCTTTGCTCTGATGAGACCCCTGCTCACAGTTCGCCATCTGCAACACAAAAACTCTTGTTCTCCAACATCCATGCAAGTGTTGACAGATTGTTTCCTTGTATCCACTGGGCATCGAATGACAACTAAGAAAGATAGACATAATCCCTCATTAAATATCGCTTTGCATAAGCCAAATGTGGCATGGCCATCTGCAGTTGGGTGGGATCTCACTTCAAGTCCTCAAAGTCATCATCCTACCAATGTGTTGTCATGCATTACCACAGTCGTTCCCCAGTTTCTCCAACTGTTTTATCACAACCAATAAATGTTTCAAAGTATCTAGATCTCATCCAACTATGAGACTTGTCTCTCAGTATTGTTTGGTTATGTGCTGGGTGCCTCCGAACAGTCCTAGAATGTTCGCTTCAAAAGCAGACTCTGCATAAATGTTCGACATCAAAATGTACGCAACTGATTCTGTCGGATTCAAAGTTGTAGCCTGATCAAAAGCCCACTTACCAAGCTCTATATTTCCATGCCTTAGGCACATCCCTAGTAGAGACAACCACATGTTCAGGTTAGCCTGCACAGGCATGCTGTCTAACATGCTTTTTAGCTTCTTGAAATCCCCTGCCCGTCCTAAGAGGTCAATCATATTCACATAGTGCTTTGGTTCCTGCATTAGCACATAATCTTTCACCATTGAGTCGAAATATTCAAGGGCTTCAATTGAAAGACCAGAATGACTACAAGCTGACAAAACAGACGAGAAAGTGACTTCATTGGGATTCATCCCAGATAATAGCATAGCCTCATGCATCTTCAAGCATACTGTGAAATTTCCTTCTCCTGCATAACCTGCCATACAAGCACCCCATGATATAATGTTGGCTTGCACTAACTCATCAAATACAGAATAAGCATCTTGCATGCTCGCACAACTTGCATAAGCATGCACTAGTGTCACAATTTTTTTACCATACCCACCTGCAGAGATAGTTGCAATGTGTATTTGCTTGCAAATGTCCAAATCACCCACTTCACTACAAGCCTGCAAACCACAAATCATTGTGACATCATCCAACGGAATTGAATCTTCCAGCATATTTTGGAACAGACAAAGAACTTTTACATGTTCACCCTGCTCAACATATGCTGTCAATATTGCAGTCCATGAAACAACAGTGTATTCAGACAAGCTGTAAAATATTTCCTCTGCTTCGACCAGCTTCCCAAACTTCCCATACATGGTCAAAAGGGCAGTTGCAACATAGACATCTGAGATGAAGCCAGCACGCTTTAAATCCTCATGGAGTGCCATACCGACTTCCAAACCTAACTCTTGGGCTGATGATCCATCTGGGAAAACATCAGATGTTTTTTCAATCAAAAACAAGCATGCCTGAAGGGCTGCAACATAGATGTAAGAGTCAGAACGGATGCCATTGAGAAGCATGTTTCTGTAAAACTGCAAGGCCTTCTCACCCTCTGGTTGTTCAACATAGGCAGAGAGCATTATTGTCCAAAACTGGGCATCTTGAGAGTTAAACATACAGAATACAGCTTCTGATTCTGATATGACACCACATTTTCCATAAAGACTCACTAGCATGTTGGCTAGAAAAGCGTCAGAAGTAAGGCCAGCCCTCCAGGCATCATGATGTAATCCCCGTCCTATTTCAAGTGCCATATCCTTCATGTGATCAGGTGCGTCTTCTAATTCTGCAAGAGCATGACATGCCTGAATAGTAATCCCAAATGTCAGTGAATTTCCACGAACCCCCTGTTCTTGCATTTGCCTGTAAAGTTGCAGTGCCTTCACCACACAACCTTGCTCAATATACACTGATAGCATGGAATTGAAAGCAACTTCATCATGTACAGAAAGGCCAACAAAGACATTTTCTGCTTCCGGGATGTCTCCACATTTCCCATACATACTCACAAGGGTATTCCCCACAAATACATCTGATGCAAGTCCCATCCTCTTGGCTTCAAGATGGAGTTGTTGGCCCTGGTTGAGGTCAAGAATACTACCACAGGCCTTAAGCAAGCTCACAAATGTATAATGATCAGGTTCAATGCCTTCTTCCAGCATCGACTGATACATAGAGAGTGCCTCATGGGAACGTCCAGCATCTGTGTATGCAGAGATTAATGCTGTCCAAGAAAAGACTGTTCGTTGTGGTAGTAAGGCAGAAATGCTCCGGGCAAGTTCAAGTCCACCACATTTTGCTAGCGTGACAACAAGGTAATCACCAACGATACCTGAGAGATCTGCCTTGTATTTGACCAAATAATCATGAATTTGCATGGCCTGAGGTAAGGCCTGATGTTGAATACATGCTTTGAGGAGACAGACATACACGTCCCGAGTAGTACAAACCTTGCTTCTGAGGCAAAGCCTCTGAAGCGCGTGATCAAGCTTTCCTTGCTGGCACAGAGTTTGAATTTCCACGAGAAATGGATTAACGACATGTTTTTGCGAAGTACCAGCTGCTGCAGACAGAATAGGTCTCTTGAGCTTTTTCCTTACTAAAGATATCTTTTTCTGTTGATGAACCGAGTTCAAGATGTTACTATTTTCTCCACCGAAGTCTTCCTCTTCCCCAACCTCTCTGTCTGCAAGCGGCGATGTAGAAAAGCAGCGGCCAAAAGTCGCTGTAAGCCTGCTGCAAAAGAAACGAGACACCCTCCCCAACTGGGAAGGAACAACCATTCGCTAGCCAGTATTGTCGTAACATCTCTCCGATGCAGCTCTGGCCCAGAAAGCCTCTTCTCGCTTAAGCATCGCCTTACATAGCTGCGGTAATGCCTGCCTTGAGGATTCAAAAGGTGGGCCCACGTCGATGTACTCCTGAGTCCTCACTAGTTGCTCGATCGAAGGAATGCGTTAATCCTTTCACAGAAATGATCCAGAATTCCTTTAAATTGAAATGCTCCAGAATTCCTTTAGATTGGCAATCCCAGTCGGTCATGCTCTATGCGAGCTAAGTTTTCAGCTCTTCTCCTCCCTAAGTCAAGCATGACAGATAATGGAGAACTGCCTCTTCATCGTTCATGGAGTACTGTGACATCAAAGTTTTTTCATCATTCATGGAGTACTGTGACATCAAAGTTTTCTTTTCTAACAAGCATGCTCTATGCGAGCAAGTTTTCAGCTCTTCTCCTCCGCAAGTCAAGCATGACACATGAGCTTCTCCTCCGCAAGTCAAGCATGACACATGAGGGAGAACTGTTTCTTCATGGTTCATGATAGATGAGGGAGAACTGCTTCTTCATGATTCATGACAGATGAAGGAGAACTGCATCTTCATGGTTCATGGAGAAGTATTCTGATATCAAAGTTCTTTTGCTTTTAACAACCTAAAATTATGTTAAACAGAAGCCAATTACAATAAGTTTAAGGATGTTGAGGGGATGGGCGGTGAGTTAAAAACCTTGTTCCGTGGATTAAAGGACCAAGTTCTTGGGGGTTATCGGAGTATTCATAATGCGTATGCTGTTTTATTTAGTTTCAAGCATAATGGAAAAGCAGATCGGTAGAGGTTTAGGGAGGGTGATATGATAAAGATGGTCGCTTCCGTGTGTGCACTTTGCTATATTCAAGCTTAGAGGAAGGGTAGGTCGAAGGCAAATCTTATTATTATTTTATCAAAAAATACTAATGGCATTAATAAAAGTTAGGGAGATCCACTTTTTTGAGTTTGTTGTATAGCATAGCAAAGATCATTGCAGATAGAAATGGTGGCTTACTTTTATGTGCATGATGTTTCTTCTTAGAGGCAAAATATTTTTACAAAAATCTTTTAAGGCATATTATCAAAGTTTTTGACACTTCTTTCCTTTTAAACTTTCCACAATGACTCGCTATAAGCACTTTTTGGGAGTCATCGATCAATCCGCCACCTCTTTGAGAAGAGCTCGTTGTTACAAGTCAAGCTTAAAAGTACAAATTCATAGGCAAACTAATTTGTACAAGTGGAACAATCTATGAAGACTTCAAGTCATGAGATTTCACCAAAAGGAATCAAAACCACTCCCCAAATTGTTGGAGTTAGACATCTGTGGAAGCATGCGAACAGCAGAAGGAAGAAGAAGAAGCTTGGAGCACAACACACGATACTGAATGTATTACCATTAGAATGTACAAAAGATAAGTAGCCCATTAGGGCAATAGGCATATATACAAGTCAAGGGAAAAAAACCTTCTAAAGAGGGAAAAAAGTGTTCGGTGGCCCAAGAGTGTTCACACACATCACTACCTAAATATATCAACAAATCCCCCTCGGAGTGATGCAATAAACAAGGAGCTGGCACTCATGTATAAGGAAGTGCCAAGCTATGTGGAATCAATCCATGAAAGGAAGTAAGCCCAAAGCTTTGCAAAAAGCTTCAAACTTCTCCCTAGGCAAAGCCTTCGTGAAAAGGTCTGCAATGTTCTCCTGTGTGGGCAAATATGCCAAGATGATCTCTCCAACAGAGAACCTCTCCCTGACATAATGATAATGCACCTTAGTGTGCTTAGTGCAAGCATGGAATAGAGGGTTCTTAGACTAGAATCTCTCTTCACACATCGTTTTTTATCTGTACTCTTGTTTTGTCCGCTCTGGGGCAGAGCAAACTTTGGAAGTGGGCATTGTACATCCGATGGATGTTCAAGATACTGAATTATCGTAAGAAGGTCTATTTTAGACGAATTCGGACTATTTTTGAAGTTATGTTACTTTCAAAAATTTGGGGGCCATGCAATCTAAAGTAAACAATGACATCAACTATGGATGTCTGCACCTATGGATTCCGGAAGCAATGACCAACCGATTCGGATCAGTGTCTACCCAAATACTGTTATGTGCTCATGAGTATTTCAACTATGTATGCGCATTGATGAGAAAAACATTAACTACAATCGATATACATGTTGCCAACCTAAGGTCACCATCTATAATGCCTTTCTTGGGGTGCAATTCCTACATCGCAATATCATTACTTCCTGCGAATGGAAAAATCAGGCGATCAAAACTATCATGATGCAGCATGGCAAAGTGGGCAATACTAGTATATAAGAAACTTATGGAGAGGCTAGGGACACATATTTACATACAGATACATACAAGGATGATAGATAGATACTCACACCGCACACATCTAGTGACACCCTGTGCATACAAGAGGGAGAAGGGCACGTAAAGATAGATAAAGATACCCAGTTAAGGGGGGGTGGAGGAAGGATATGTTGGAGATAGACGTCTGCAGAAGCACGCGAACAGCACAAGGAAGAAGAAGAAGCTTGGAGCACAAACACACAATACTGAATGTATTACTAGAGAATGTACAAAGATAAGTAGCCCATTAGGGCAATAGGCGTATATACAAGCCGGGGGAAAAAAACCTCCTAAAGAGGGAAAAAAGTGCCTCGGCGGTCCTAGTGTGTTCACACACATCACTACCTAAATATATCAACAAATCCCCCCTGGGAGTGATGCAGTGAACAAGGAGCTGACACTCATGTATAAGGAAGTGTCAAGCTATGTGGAAATCACTCCACAACAAGAAGTAAGCCCAAAGCTTTGCGGAAAGCTTCAAACTTCTCCCTAGGCAGAGCCTTCGTGAAAAGGTCTGCAATGTTCTCCTGTGTGGGCACATATGCCAAGCTGATCTCCCCAGCAGAGAACCTCTCCTTGACATAGTGATAATGCACCTCAATGTGCTTGGTGCGAGCATGGAACACAGGGTTCCTCGCAACTGCCAATGCGCTCTAACTGTCAGGGAAGATGGTGGTGGCAGAAGACTGGCCAACACCCAAATCATCCATAAGGCGTCTGAGCCACACACACTCAACAGTCGCTGTGAAAGCTGCCCTATACTCAGCCTCACAACTGGAAGTGGCCACAGTAGGCTGCTTCTTGCTCAACCAAGATATACATGAGCTACCAAGCATGAAGCAAAAACCACTGGTGGACACACGAGTGTCATAGCAACCAGCCCAATCTGAGTCAGAAAAAGCATGCAAATCTGGCGGTAGTGATCCCCCCTTGGGATAAAACAACCCAAGTAGTCGAGTACCACTCAAGTAGCGAAAGATGCGCTTAACCGCCTTCCAATGCGTGACTCCTGGGCAATGCATAAACCTGCTCATCTGTGAGACAGCAAACTGATATCTGGCCGAGTAATGCATAAGTAAATCAAGCATCCAGCAGCCTGCTGATAGAGAACAGCATCAAATGCATCTCCAGCATCATGAAGACTCAATCGTAAACCTGTCTCCATAGGAGTGGCAATAGGCTTACAGTCTTCAAGGCCAAAACGCTTCAATAATGTGTCAATATATTTCGTTTGACACAAAGCCATTCCACCATCAACTTGCATAAACTGAATGCCCAAATAGTGATGCAAATTCCCCAAATCAGACATCTCAAATGAGGCATGCAAATCAGCCTTGAAATCAGCAATATGCTTCTCAATAGGACCAGTGAGCAGCATGTCATCAACATAGACAACAATGATCAGAAGCACATCATTAGCATGCTTAACATATAAGGTGCTTTCAGTTGGACTGTTCACAAAACCATGTGCAACCAGATAGGCATGTATCTTCTCATACCAAGCACGTGGTGCTTGCTTTAAACCATATAATGCCTTCTTTAACCTGCACACCTGGTTTTCATGCCCTTTCTGCACAAAGCCAGGGGGCTGAAAAACATACACTTCTTCATGTAAGTCACCATTCAAAAATGTTGTTTTAATGTCCAACTGATGTACATTCCAACCATGATGGGCTGCAAGTGCACAAATGCTCCGAACAGTAGTCATACGGCATGTAGGTGCAAAGGTCTTATCAAAA
Organism: Ceratopteris richardii; assembly: GCA_020310875.1. Taxonomy (NCBI): domain Eukaryota; kingdom Viridiplantae; phylum Streptophyta; class Polypodiopsida; order Polypodiales; family Pteridaceae; genus Ceratopteris; species Ceratopteris richardii. The sequence goes on along the minus strand of CM035426.1, from coordinate 153,695,711 downwards.
TCAATGCCTCTTTCCTGCGCATAACCCTTTGCAACAAGCCTAGCCTTATACCTGTCAACTGTACCATCAGGTTTACGCTTCAGCTTGTATACCCACTTAGTGCCAATGGCCTTCTTGCCAGGAGGCAAGTCACATAAAGACCATCTACCATTCTTTATTATAGCATCATATTCAGATTGCATGGCAGCCATCCAATTTTCTGAATTATGTGCTTCATCAAAAGAAACAGGCTCATTCTCATCACAGAGACTAGACGCAGCCATAGCATAGCAATCTGATGCAAAGGAGGCACTATGAGAGCCTGAATGAGTACGATATGACACAGGTGCATCTAATTTGTTGTCACGCAAAGTCTGCACCGGCAATTTTGGCATAGTTTTGCCTGCTCAATATCAGCTCTCTCATCAACAAGTGCATCATGTAAATCTGCATCAGAAATAGAATGATCTGCATCATCATATGAAACCTGCAAGGGCTGAGAAGTTGCCTCATTAGGACCAGCATTAGATTGTCCACCTGTAAAAAGAGGCATCAACATGTCATACATGTCTTTGGAGCTAACAGATGTCTCCTTAGTACATGAAAGCAATGGCTGAATAGCATCTTCCACAAAGACAACATCACGGCTAACCAGAATGCGTTTAGTCTGTGGATGATACAGACGATAGCCTTTACTTTCAGAACTGTACCCAAGAAAAATACATTTTACTGCCTTATCATCCAATTTTATGTGATGTTGTTCAGGCACTAATGCATATGCCAAACAACCAAAAACACGCAGATGAGCAATAGATGGCTTGCGGTCATGCCAAGCCTCATATGGAGTGATAGACTGCAACGCTTTAGTGGGACACCTGTTCAGTACATATGTTGCACACATGACAGCCTCAAGCCAAAAACTATGTGGTAAAGCCTGACTTTTGACCATGCACCTCGCCATCTCCATGAGTGACCTGTTCTTTTGTTCAGCAACTCCATTCTGTTGAGGTGTATACGGCACTGTACACTGGTGTTTTATCCCACGTTCAGCCAGAAATGCATTAAAATCTGAAGACATATATTCCCCCCCTCGATCAGAACGGAGGGTGCCCATTTTACATGCTGACAGATTTTCAGCCAAAACCAAAAACTGTTTGAAGCACATGAACACTTCGAACTTTTCTTTGAGTGGATATACCCATGCATGCCTGGAAAAATCATCAATGAAAGTCATGAAGTAAAGGTAATTTCCAAAAGAGGGTGTCTGCATAGGACCACAGACATCACTATGTACAAGCTGCGATTTCTGCGTAGCCCGAACTGAACCATCTTTTGGAAAGAAAGAACGCTGCATTTTGCCCAAAGTACAGCCTTCACAAACATGTTTTCTAGGAGCCTCAAGTTTGGGCAAGAGGACACCATTTCAGATTTCTGCAGGTGTAGCAAACTAGCAAAATTCAAATGACCAAAGCGTGCATGCCAAAGCTTTGCATCTGACATAGCCTGAGAATCATGAACTGCACATGCCGAATCATTCACAGATCTTTCATAGTCTATGAGCTTATACAGCCCATGACATAAAATGCCAGAAGCAATAATCACATCACCATTTGAGAGATCATGGACTGTACACCTGTCATCAACGAATTTCACAACCAAGCCAATCTTGGCTAATGCAGAAACTGATAACAGGTTCTTTTTGATCCCTGACACAAATAAAGCATCTGACAAAGTGAAAGAACTACCATCAGCAGTAGTTAGAATGATCTTACCAACTCCCATAACAGGATAAGAGGAGTTATTGGCGCATGTGACAGTATTCCCTGTAGGGGCAGGCTCGAGTGAAGAGAAGAAATTGCGCTGCGAGGTAATATGTTTGGTCGCCCCACTGTCAAAGTACCAAACATCTGAGTCTACTGCAGACATGCACTGATCATGAGAAGATGGGTCAAAACTACAGAAAGTAGTAAACGCCCATTCTTCTTCCTGCACAAGATTTGCAGACTCTGTTTTTGGTGTAGAGGCCTCTGCAATAACCATTCCAGCCTCTTTCTTCTTTGCCTCTTTAGCAGCTAGTTTTGGACAGTTCTTTATGATATGATCATTTCCTTTACAGTACTTGCAAAACAATTTCTGCTTTTCTGATTTCTTCTCATCTTTATCCTGGTTCTTCGATTGTGCAGCATTTGCAGATTTCTGCTTACTAGTAGAAGAGCTCCATTTTCCTTTGCCCTTCTGACTAGCCAGGAAAGCTTGATCTGCAACACGCATAATGGACTTGTTCTGCCTGGACTGATCTTCCTGCAACAGAAAGACTAACTCCTCAAATGACAAGGCATTTGGATTGCCTTTCATCATCAACCGAAGAGTAGAAGCAAAACTCTGATATGAATCAGGAAGACCATTCAGAACGGTCTGCACAAGTGAGCTATCTGGTATAACCTCACCAGCAGAAATCAATTGTTCCTTCAAATCTTTGATCTTCGTTAAGAAACTGTCCATAGAATCACCTTCATTCATGTGCTCACTCTCCAACTGTTTTCGGAGGTAAGCAACACGAGCCTCATTCCTAGCCTGGTACAAAGTGGTAAGTGTATCCCAAGCATCCTTTGTTGTTCTGCAAGAGCGAATGTGAGGAATAATGGCACGTTTGACAGACAAAGCTATCAATGCATGTGCCTGGGCATCTCTGCCATCCCAGCAAATCTGCTCTGCAGTAGGTGCAACAGAAACAGTAGCACGAACAGCAATCTGTGGAATATCATCTTCGACACTATCTTCATCAGCTCCAGCACCTGTATTTGCAGTACCTGTCGTTGCAGGTGTAACAGGACGTCTTTCAACACCCTGCATAATGTTCCACAATCCTTTTGCAACCAGTACATGTCGCATCATATAAGCCCATAATGGGTAGTTGGTACCATCCAACTTAGCCTCAACAGCCAACATACGGAATACATCACTGCTTTCAGCCATGGCCGGTGACTAAAATACCTTGATGCAGAAAATTGACTATATCTCAAAAAGTTGAACGAAACTGCCCAGACGAGTTCTGCTAGACCTGTAGCAGACTTCGAGACGCTTAAACTGGCGAACACAAACTGGTATATACCTTTGGCACAAAAGGACAAAATAGCCTGCACAAGCGCTACGATAGTGCGTTCGGAGGCCGAAACGAGCTCAGATCGTGATTTTGGCACCACACAGCAAAGCTGTTTTGATCTCGGAAACACCTTGAGTATGCTCACCAAATTTCATGCGAATCTGAGACTGCAAACGGAGGAGTGTCGACGGCGCCCTAGAAGAAGCGACAACTTTCTCTGATACCAATTGTTGGAGATAGACGTCTGTGGAAGCACGCGAACAGCACAAGGAAGAAGAAGAAGCTTGGAGCACAAACACACAATACTGAATGTATTACTAGAGAATGTACAAAGATAAGTAGCCCATTAGGGCAATAGGCGTATATACAAGCCGGGGAAAAAAACCTCCTAAAGAGGGAAAAAAGTGCCCCGACGGTCCTAGTGTGTTCACACACATCACTACCTAAATAAATCAACAGGATATAGATAGGCTCACATGGTAGGCATTATGAAGGTCAAAAAGAAGCCTTGTCATTAGGAGAGTACACAGGAAAAGGGAGGATATGAATGCATATATTATTGAGTAGGGAGGGAGTGATATCCCTCGACAAGATAGCCTTCCACATAAAGCACAACAAGGTACATGCAAATAGACACATGCAGATAGAGGGACTCTATTGGTAGTAGCCAGGGCAATCAAGGCCTTACAAGACAGGGAAGCCAACGAAGGGAGTCAAAACAAAGGGAGAGCCAAGCATGATTAAGAAGGCAAAGCAATCAACGCGGATCTGGCAAGTAGGCCATATAATTTTTCATGAAAAGTCGAGGAGTCCACGAGCTTGAGGAGTATTAGAAGTATCTATGTACCAATTTTCATAATTTTTAGAGCTCATTTGAGCATACAAAAAAGCCTAGGAACCTAACTTTTAACTATGCGAGGCATTAGGTTTGGATAGGTCCAAAACCTAGTAAAAAACTATAAAAAGAGCTAGAGAGCTCATTTTTGGGGTTAGCTTGTTAGAGTTTTGAGCTATTGTAAGAGACTTTTTGAGTAATACAAAGAACTCCATTGTTCCTCTCTTTATTCTTGCCTTGTGTGCACGTGTGTGTATGTGTGTGCATGCTCATGTGCTTCTCACTCACGCACTTGTGCCTTCACTTGCTCACAGTCTTCATATTGTTCCTCATGTCTTCACGGATTGACAATTATGAGGTGGATCTCCTCACATTCGTACTTGCCATTGTGCTATAGTGACACTAAATTTGGTGTCGTTGCCAATGAGAGAGCTTTGAGGATGAGCGTGTGATGGTAAGACATAGAGTTGTGATGTTGGAGTCGTAGGTAATTTCTTTACTTTTCCTTATTTTTCTCTTTCTTACTTCACCATCATCATCCTCATAATCTCCCACCTCCATCTCCACCTTTGCAAAATAATCAGTTTTTTGGTCATATATCCTTCCCCAACTCATTCCTCTCATTTCACTTGTGAGAGAGAGTGAGAGAGAGCTTGGGTGTGATCTATTTTTGTATGTTTTTTAGCATTTCTTGCAGGTTTTGACTGTATCATCACCTCCAGTAGGTTGCGCAAGTATGGAAAAGCTATGCACAGTCTCCGAGGTGTGGACCTTTGTCCATCACGATTGACAGAAAAGTTGGAGTTTTGGTAAATCTAAGTGCACATTCATAATCTAGAGGCCTTGCACATCACTAATCCACAAAAAAATTTCAAAAATTTTCATTTTCTCTATACATCACGATTGACAGCATCAATTGCGATTGACAGTGTTCATCGCGACAGATAGCCTGTCCATCACAATCGATAGACCTCGACGGACAACCCATCAATCACAATTGACAGTATCCATCGCGATGGACACCTTTGTCCATCATGATTGACTAAAAAATCATGATTGACACTTGCATTCGATGAAATTCTTGTCCATCGCAATGTATAGAGGTCCGATTGACATAAGAAAGTGCAAAAATCCAAAAAATTCAATCAATCGTGATTGAGAATCCCACAACAAACTGCCTATCCATCGTGATTGACAGGATTCCATCACAACAGATAGGTGTCCGTTGCGATGGACACCCCTGTCCATCACAATTGATAGAAAAATCATGATTGACAGCCCCATTCAATGAGAAACATATCCATTGCAACTCATGGGTCACAATTGACACAAATCCACGTAAAAGACCCGAAGAACTCTGTCCATCACAATTGACACCATCGATCGCAACAGACACCCCTGTCCATCGTGATTGACACCCATCGATTGGGAATGACACCTATCCATCATGATTGATAGGCCACAACGGATAGCTCTATCCATCGTGATTGACAGTCCTGTCGATCATAATTGATAGATAATTTTGGCTAATTTCTAAGGTTTTTTTTAATTTTCAAATGCTGGCCAATTTGAGCATAAGATTCAAGAAATTAAATCATTGTGAGCCCCCTACAAAAATGATTCGAGAGATCTTGTTTGCATGTTAGCCTGTTTTAACCTCGTTTTGACCCCTAGAACCCTGAATAGACAACTTCATAGGAACTCTGTTTCTAGTGATTGACCTCTAAGGGAAATTTTCATAAAGACTAAACAAAATTGGGTCTAAAGCACGAGAGTACTGCAAGATTGAGAACAAGTGTCTTGAGCACTCAAGCGTAAGCAAGGGATAAGCGATTTGAGGTTGGATCATTCTCAACCCCCTCTGTCAATTCCTAGCCTAGGCTGAGTATGGATAGAGTTTTTTATTAATTAGAGCAATCTTAAGCATGATCAACTCCAAGAACCCTAATTTCTCAAGTGCAAGCATTAATAATTTTATTCGGGGATAAATTCTAAGGTGAAAAGTATATAAATCAAGCCATCAAATGCCAAGTGCATTAAAACTCAAGTACTCCTTGCGACGGAAACTTATTTGACAAGAAGTGACATCCTAAGGAAATTAAAAAGAACAAGGGACTAATACAAAAGGATTCTGCAACGAGGTTGTACTGGGAAAAATTGGGATAACCACCAAGGCTTATGAACCTTAGGTTAGGAAGATATCTAGGTCAAGATAGACAAAGCCTCATATCTTCTAAAGCTAGTGTCAATCATACTGCTAGATCGTGGGCCCAATAGTTGAGTGACTACCCATATGCTCTAAGTTCAGAAACGATTGACTCTGAGATGTCATTTAGCATGGAGCGACCCATAGGTAGCTCAGGAGTGGTGTACCTAGAAAAACCGAAAGGACCTTATAAGACTCAATTGGAATACATGAGGACCAACCAATTAGATGCTCGCATCTATGAGGATGGTTTGAGAAGATATGTTGTCCATATTAAAAACCCAGATCAACCCATTGATCTAGAACATCTAGTAGTCAAATTTGAAAATGGTGCATACATAGATAAAGAAGGGACCATGTATGTGGTCACCACCCAACGAGATAGGATAGGTGAATTTGGCAATATAATCTCGGAAGCTAAAATAGGTGACAAGAGCAAGGAAACTGAGGAAGAGAGCCAAAGAACCCCTGAGGCAAATCAGTTCTGACTAGAGTAATTACTCCACAATGGCTTCCCCAAGACAATAAGAGCATACATTTGCTCTTAAATCGAGAGGGCGATGAGGTTTTTTGGAGGTATAAACCTGACCAGGCTAATGAAGTGGGAATGCTTACAATATATGAATTCAAAGATTTTGATACCCTAGGCAAAAGTGACCTACTTAGTAAATACTTCAAAGAGGGTCTTTGTGGTCACAGAGCATGGTAGGCATGCCCACACTTGGAAGGGTGAATTTGTTTTTCCCCAACCAAGATCCAATGTCTCTTATGGTCATCAAGGAGCTGGGGCATCCAAGGCTCATGGAACTCAAAGGGGTGAGTAGAGATAGGCCTAAAGTAAGCTTTGCTAACCCAATAGGAAGAGAAAGAACGAGAACAGAGATGGATAGAGTGGAAAATGAGAGACATAGAGACCCAAGAAATCAAAGAAATGCAAATGAATTCCCTCTGCCAATACCTAGGGAACACACGAGGGCCTTAATGCCTACACAACTAGTTGTTGGATTCAATGTCCAAAATGCTCCAAAATCTTCAAGTATCACAATATGTGTAGAGTAAGATCTTCTTCTCTCTAATAGCAAAGTGTGTGGGTGTGTTGGTTAGTTCATCATCCTCCCATATCACCCACTAGGGTTCGAGTCCCATGACAGGGAGCGCGAAACACAATACAAGTTTTTGTGTTCAGCTTTTGGAAATAAAAACAGATTCAGTGATGGTGTTTTTGTGGATGTTTTTTCTTCCTGATTACAATTTTGAAATTATCAATGATCATATGCATTTTAAGCTTTTGGAAGTGCTTTATTCAAGATCTTTTCAAGGGAACATGAATACTATAAAAGAACAAGCTTGGTTTATTGTAAATTATCCTACACCTAGTTCAACAACAAGCTTTGGAGCTTGGTCCCTCAATAGAGGTGGTGCTTATAGCACATGGCGTAGCCATGTTGCTATCTTGGAGCATGTTGAGGAGCAGCTATGGAGTTCTTCTTGGAGAAGAAGAGTGTGCTCACACTCTTACTTATGGAAAGGACTTACCTATTAGCAGCTTGGTGGTGTGGATCAGCTATTCACATGATGTATTTGAAGATTGTCTTCTACAAGAAGATTTCGGTGTACTTCAAAGACATTGGATGGTGGTTACCATATGATTTGCATCTTATGTTAAGAATTCAGGTACATATTCTCTTTATGCACACAGGTACTACTTGGAGCTTATGGAGGCAGTGGCATCCATGTCAGGAGGAGTCCTATTCAACATAGGTACAAGAGAATCAGTACGTATATGTTTTATGCATATTTGGATGAGATGTTAGAGCATATATGTTCATATGAGTTTGAGGATTTCTGACTGCAAACATGTTAGCATTCTTTGCTACTTTTGTAAGTATGTGATCTTTCACACATGGATCTGACTTAGGGTCTTCCATAGCCTAAGGTTAGATGAGGGTTTGTTGATTATCAATTTTAGACTGATCCTTCCTCTTTCTGTCACTCATATTCACTCTTCTACAACCTATTAGGTCACACATCTCATATATATTCAGATTTCTGTCCATACATCTGAACATGCTTGTTACATTTGTACATTCACTCTTCCATCTATTTCTGTTCACATAGAGTGGTTGAGAGTTTTGCTCCCACATTGTATATTGAACATTGGTATATATGATAGTGTGAGTAAGTAATGGCTTACGTAACACTTTACACATGTTGTCTAATCTTTCTCTTTATCTTTGTCTCATCATTTGTATGATTAAGTGTGGTATGTTCATGTTTTGTCAATATTGGAAGGTTGCTAGAATATGTGTTGTAGATCTTGAACCTATGGAATCTTAGACCTATGGAATTTATGTTGAAGATCCTGGATACTCATGGGACCTGTGAGATTTGTTATGGGCCTAACTCATTTCCAACACTAGCCAAGTCTAAGAATAATTATTTCGATGGTACAGGAGACCCTTATGATCATGTGGTAGAATTTAGGGAAGTATTGAGATTTAAGCAAGTAGATCACCTATTCGCACAATATAATGCTTTTGGTCTAGCACTCAAGAACACTACCCTTATGTAAGGAATTGAACTCACAACCTCTTGGTTAGGAATGTGATGGGCTAACCACTTGCTCCAAAAGCCATGGTTGAGGATTACTTCCTAATCCTCTCTCTTAGGGTGTAGTTCAACCATCTCCTATCTATCAAGGGTAAGGTTCAACCATTTCCAACCTATCACTTTATTACACCTTACATGGTTTCAACCACTACACGAGAGGCAATTCAAGAATATAGATCAGTTGCTAGAAGCATTCATCACTGAATTCTCCAAAAGTGGCATCAGACATAATACTTCCTCGCTGATACATAGCTTCAAATAGACACCTCAAGAAATGGTTAGACTTGCAGGAAGAAGGTTTAGACAATACCTAGAGAGATGCCCAGTTCCAGGGTTACCCACTCCAGCCAAACAAGTGTCCTTATTGTTAGTTGGATTGTTAAGTACCAAATCGAGATCTTATGTGTACTTAAAAGACCCTAGATCCATAGAAGAGTGTGTACGCATGTGCATAGACATTGAGGATAATCTAGGGGAGGAATTAGAGCTTTCAAAAATCTACAAAGATTCAGATAGCTCTACTAGCCTCACTTCTAAACAATCCACATCTATTGAGGAACTTGCAGAGAAGGTAGCTCAAAAATTAGGAGTCTCTAGCAAACAGATACCTAGATTTGCCAGTAAAATGATGCTACACCTCTGGAGGAATGGCTAACATGTGTCCAATTATTACTCAACCCCAAGTGAAACCAAATAGCCAATATTGCACCATAGAAAGGAGGTACACTAATCACACCACACAAGACTACCCTTACCACAAGCAAACTGTTAGAAAAAATTATCCACAACCATATCCTCAACAAGGGAGATACTAGAACCAATACCCACAATAGTATGCTAGGCCTCAATAACCCTACTAGCCACCATACAAGGCTCAACAAAGACCTAAACTAGTACAACAACCTCCACCTAAACTAGTACAACCTAAACTAGTATTAGTACAACAACCTCCACCTCCAGCCAATGTGATCCTAGTGAAATATGCAGCTGTAGAAGAAAATATGAATAGAGCCTTAATGCCAGTCTCACCATTGCTTTTAGAAAGTGACCCAAATGATCATAGTTTTGACTCAACTCATATGGATAGTCTACAGGCTTTCTATATGTAGTCACCTGAGCATAATGAAACATACTATTACGAAGACCCTAGTGAATGTAGTGGGGAGCCCGAATACACCAATGTCATGTATGCAAATCCTAATTCTAGGCCCCAACCTAGATAGGTGAGAGCCCCCACACCTAGAGGATGGTGCTACAGATGCCAAGGTGATCACTTCCTTCGTGATTGCCCTATAACTGCACCCGTGCAACCCCAATCAGTGACAACTCAAGGTTTTTGTCAAGATTGTGGGAAAGAGCACCTCTTACGAGATTGTTCGAAGAACCCACATAATGTGCCAAAGATCACTCCCATTAATGTGGTTGGGTTAGTAGTAGATTCTACTAGAAGTGTAACTTCCACTGCCCCAATGCAAGTGGTCAGAAGACCTTAAACATTACAACAAAACCAAGGCTTAGGTCAAAAAAAGAGTTTAGCGGTTAGCGAGACTGAGAGTCTAACGAAGAAAAGGACAAGAGCATGGAAGGATATCCATGAGCGAATGAAGAGACAATGGTCTAAGAAAATGAGCAAACTTGAGGAAAGCTTAAAATAAACAAAAGCCAAGATAACTGAAATTGCATCTCAAACACACTCTCATACATCACCACCACCACCACCATTCCCATCACCTTCCAATCCACCACCCTCTTATCCACCACATGTAACCCCACCACCCCCTAGAGTAGGATCATTCTTAGCAGATCCCACTCTCAAGGACCTAGACATGATGCTTAAGGCATATCAAGCCAAAATCCAAGAAGGTCCAAATGTGACAGATCATGAAAAGTATTACTCGAGAGCTGATCTAGAGATTGAAAACTCACTCATACCTAGGAACACGAAGAGAACACTAAAGTGTAGTGCAATATCACTTTAGAGGAGCTACTTAATGTTAGGTTAGAATTGTGGAAACATGTAGCCAATCAAGTGCCAGAAGTAGCCAAACCACATTCCCAGGTAGGATCTCATCGGATAGTGCCAGAAATACCCTTGGATAAGAAATAAGACATGAACAAAGGAGAAGAAGGAAACACCTATCTTCCAATCACTCATCAGGGTTACACCACCATGGCTATTTTGGACTCACGCGAAGGCGTTGCAATTGCTACCACTTCCCTATGGAAGTGTTGGGGCAAACCAGTACATAGGCCAACGAGAATGAAATTACAAATGGTCGATGGTCACATAGAGAGACCTTTAGGATTGCTAGAAGTGATAACTCTCACTACTTGTGGTGTAGAGTTCGAGCATACATTTGCCATATGTGACTTTAGCAAAAATCAGGTCTATGAGATGATTTTGGGAAGACCACTTTTGAGACAATTGCAAGTAGTGCAAGATTGGGGAACCAATTCCTTGTATCTGCAACACTTAGGAGTCACAACCAAAGTCAATCTCAAGGATTACTCTCATAGACACATGCCCACCATTCAATGGAATCCCATACATAAAGCCACAGATGATACAAAGTCAGTGCATTCCATAGGATCAGGATCCTCATGGATGCATGAAGACACCCACTTATGGATGTGGACACCATTTCAGATTTCTGCAAGCATTGCAAACTAGCAAAATTTAGATGACCAAAGGGTGCATGCCAAAGATTTGCATATGACATAGCGTGAGAATCTTGAACCGCACACACTGAATCATTCACATATTTTGCATAATCTATGAGCTTATACAACCCATGACATAAAGTATGCAATAATGACATTGCCATTTGATAGATCATGAACTATGCATCTGTCATCAACAAATTTCACAACCAAGATGATCTTGGCTAATGTTGAAACTGATAACAAATTTTTCTTGATCCTTAGAAAAAATAAAGCATCCAACAATGTAAAAGAACTGCCATCAGCAGTAGTCAAAATGAACTTACCAACTCCCATGATAGGATAAGGGGAGTTGTCAGTGCATGTGATATTATTCTCAATAAGGGTAGGCTCATGTGAAGTAAAGAAACTATGATACAACGTAATATGTTTGGTTGCCTGACTACCAAAGTACCAAACATATGATTCTACTACAGACATACATTGCTCATCAGAAGATGGGTCATAACTAGAAACACTAGTAAATTCCCATTTTTCATTATACACAAGATTAGCAAACTCTATTTTGGGTGTAGTGGCCTCTCCAAAAAACATTCTAGCCTCTTTCTTCTTTGCCTCTTTTCTAGCCAGTTCTGGAAAACTCTTTGTGACATGATCATTTCCTTTACACTATCTGCAAAACAATTTTTGCTTTTATGTTTTCTTCTCATCTTTGTCGTCCTTCTTTGATTGTGCAAAATTAGCAAATTTTGGCTTGTTGGTAGATGATCTCCATTTACTTTTGCCTTCAGACTCTGCAAGAAAGCTTGATCTGCAACATGCATAATGGACCTGCTCTACCTAAACTGATCTTCTTGCAATAGAACAGAGACTAACTCCTCAAATGTTAAGGCATTTGGATTGTCTTTCATCATCAATCAAAGAGTAGAAGCAAAACTCTAATATGAATATGGAAGACCATTTAGAATAGTCTGCACAAGTGAACTATCTGGCAAGACTTCATTAGCAAGAATTAACTGCTCCTTCAAATCTTTGATCTTTGTAAAAAAACTATCCATCGAATCTCCTTCATTCATGTGCTCACTCTCCAACTATTTTTGGAGGTAAGCAACATGAGCCTCATTCCTTGCCTGATATAAAGTGGTAAGTGTATCTCAAGCATCCTTTGTTGTCTTATAGGAGAGAATGTGAGGAATAATGGCACATTTGACACTCAAGGCTATCAATGCATGTGCCTAAGCATCTTTGACATCCCAATGAAGTTGCTCTATAGTAGGTGCAGCAAGAACCAAAGCACCAACAAGAACCTAAAGGTCATCATGTTCAATGCCATCTACATCACCTTGAGTAACTTTATTTGCATGTGTAGTAGGATGTTCTTCAACACCGTGCACAATACTCCACAATCCTTTTTGCAAATGCCAGATGTTGGATATGTTAAATTTTAGTATGATAACCAAGACCTGAAAAAAACTTATAAAAAAGTAGATTGTAGCTTTTTGGAGACTATTTTTGGATATTTTGACTAAAATAAACTATACGTGTGAAATATCCTCACATGCATATTATCACTCTTGTGCACAGAAATTGAACAAGTGTGTCTTATGCAATGCCATGTAGTGAGGCCCTATATATGTTGCATGCGTGAAGTGCAATGGAATCTTAGTGGTGCAAATGATAGGTTTGTGCATGAAGCACATGGCTATTGCATAAAGAGGTTTATATTTTCCATGATAACTTATTCATGATGAGAAATGAATCCTCTTGATTTGAGTCTTTTGTGTAGTTATTGAAGTATCTTCTTCCCCTATTGCCTCCTTGATAGTTTGAATGGTTGTAATTGTTGTGGTTACCATGGTAATTGTTGAGCCTTCCTCTTGAGTAGCCATAACTTCCTCTATTGTAGCCTCTGCCTCTTTGAATTCCTAAAGCAATTTTCAATTGTATGATTAGTTAATCCACAAATAGATCATGAATTAGAGCCTTGGGATCTCCCCTTGCCTTGGCTTCCTCGTCTGCCTCTACCTCTACCATGTCTTCCTCTACCTGCATAGTTAACTTGATGTGTACATGCTTCATCATCCACTTTCTTTCATCTTCCTTTGTTTTCTTTGGACATTCCTTTATCAGTATACAAGGTAGAAGATTGATTACCTTTGGAGCTTTCTCCATTCTTGATAAGCTTGGCCTCTTGAGTAAGTAGTTGTCCTAGGAGTGTATTGAAATCTGGTACATGCATATCCATGTATAGATCCATAGCTGTGGTGAATGCTTCCCACTTGTCATCTGCCTTCAAGCCATTGATGACCTGCCTTGCAATTTGCTCTTCCTCTATTACCTCTCCAATTCTTCCCAACTGATCTGCTATGTCCTTGAGCTTTGTGACAAAGTCGGTCACATTTTGTTTGGGAGCTTTCTTGAGAGTTGCGAAGTCCAACCATAGTTGATGCTTCCTGGCCTTTCTACTTGAAGAGAAGAAGGCTTCAAGTGCATTCCACACTTCCTGAGATGTTTTACAATTTCTAATGTGAGGGAAAAAAATATGAGAGGAGATAAGACCTTGCAAGTGCATCCTTGGAGCACCATGTGCTCAATCTTTCTTGCTCTTCTTGTGTTGGTTGACCTTTGTTCCTGAAACTTGGCATAACTTCATCTCTAGCTACATAAGCATACAAATTCCTACCTTGAAGATAAGCTTCCATCCTTAATGACCAAGTTGAGTAGTTACCTCTATCCAATTTGTCAAT